>JAIXNV010000498.1:8602-24461 GCA_020917445.1 Riparia riparia
TTATTTTATTTTATTTTATTTTATTTTATTTTATTTTATTTTATTTTTTGGTTAACAAAAGCTAGAACTTAAAATAAATTAAAAGAAACAACCGCAACCACTAACCCCACCAACATCCTTTAACCAGTTTGGATTTGGTATTATGGCTCCTTATCAACACTGGAGGTGGATGTCTACATCCTCACATGGTGACAACCTTAGCCTTTATGATCCATATGAGAGTGACCAGAATCTCCTGGAATATATTGGACAAACAGGGAAATGCAGTACCAAGAAGTCATGAGAATTCTCCTCTGCCTAATTTGCTTTTATGGAGTGAAATTGGTTGAGGAATCTGGTTCACGACTGCCATCCAAACCTCCAACACCTTAGGAAAAAGAATCAAAAGCACCAAAGGAAGCAGCTTGTTAGAGGTGGAATTTCTGAAAGCACGTCAGAAAGGTGCTTCAAAATAATTCAGACTCTTTTGAATATCAGGTGAAATTGCCATAGTCCTCAGAGGAGCTGCAGAAAGAGGAGACAGCAGAATTATTTTTTTTTTCCATGATGCATCGTGACTTTTTCCCTTGCTATGCTTTAGAAGTGTGATGTATAAATATTTGTTCTCTCTTTCTTTGACCTTGTGGTGACTTTTAGCAAAGTATCATCCATAAATGTGGATTTGGTCTCCATGTAATTTAATACCTAATCTTCAGGAGGCATGTGTTCCGGCACCTTTCAAGTGGATATTAAAATATTTTGGCCTCTCAGCGTAGAGCATCCATGCAAGAGTATAGACACAAAGAGTATGTCAAGTTATTTTTGATCCATTTTCGGTACCTTGTAATTATGGATGACTTCATATCGAATAGCACAGACTTTTTTTTTTTTTTTTAAGTGAAATAGAGCAATTTAAGAAACCTCAGAAGAGTGGTGTGGAATGCTTTTTAAAGGGCCAATAATGTGATGGCTAAAGAGATGGTGAGCCCAGTAATGCTGCCAGCCAATATCAGAGTGAATGAGCTGCAGATGAGGTGAGAGAGATGCATTCATCCAAAGCTGCAGAAGCACAACTAATCCATAGGCTGAGCACCAAAATCACCCCTCAAGTGACTTCACAGCCCTGGAACTGCTGTGAGGAGTGTACCAATGTCCTATTGCTTAAACCCCAAGGTTTAATCCTCTTCTGTCTGTTCCTCCAGAATATTTTTTTTTTTTTCCTTGTCCTTTTTTTCTGGTACTTGATTTTTTTTCCAGTGTTCCCACTGTGGACACCACCACTTGGCTTTCCTGGTAGGGTTGTGGAGCCACATCAGCCTGTGGTCCATCATACCAGGCACTAACAAAGCTTAGCAAGCAGAACATCCGAAGTGTGGTGCATTAAGGTCCTCTTAAAACTCTTCTCCTTGAGAAGAATGGTAGTGGGATGTGTTGTTTAGGCATCTCTCTGGGGCAGGGAGCTAAAGCACTATAAAGACAGATGACCAGCTTTGGGAGATTGGAGAACTTCAGTTGTCCTTGGTGGAGAAACTTGATATAAACCTGTTTATAAGGTATGTTTGGAGGAAAAATGCAGATAGAAGATGACTGTTAAGCATTTTGAGGTAGATTGATGTGTTGGGATTGCTTCAGATGATGGAAGTAACCAACACACCGAGGTCTGACTGCTTTAAAAGTCAGGGGAGTCGCAAGGCACTGACAGGATTACAGCTTGGACAAATGGGGACGGAGCAAGACTTCAGGGGGTGGAGTAGTGCTGTGAGCAGCTTCCTTCAAAGAGAAAGGATTACTCATAGTACACAGTCAAGGATTGGGGGGGGCTATAAAGAGTAAGGGATAGTTAAAAGGTAAAGTTGAATGAGGAAGACCTTGTGCACAGGGCAGCCCCATCACACACATGACTGTGCTGTGCTGGAAGGACCACATGCCATTTGTGTTGGGCTCCCACCAAGGCACAAGGAGTTGTTAATCTAGACATCTGTAGATGGTATTGACTGTGCATAGCAAGGAGCACAACGTTGCTGCTCGTAAATAATGCTATTTAGGGTGTAAATTTATTCACAGAGCCAAAAACGTTGCGAATATATTTTAAACTGATACCTCAAATATGGGCAGAATGAAGTAAGGAAGAGGTGATGTCATCATATTTTTGGGGGCTCGTTACAGAAGCATGTTTCCATAAGGCATACATCAGAGGCCCAGGGAGAAGGCAGTACCTTAAGGAGATAAAAGTACCTCAAAAAGATAAACATACCTTCAGCATGGTGTTCCATCCATGCTTTTACTTCTTTCCTCTCGGCTACTTAAAGCCCACTAGAAAACTGTCCTCATTAGAGCATCACTTGACAACACATCAAGTGGTTTGCTTACAACAATGGGTTTTGAAAAGGAAGCTAAACTGTAAATCTTTAAATTAAATGACTACGCCAAAGTTGTTAAGATTATTTTACAAACAATCCTCAGTGAAAGGAGAACACAGATAGGAGTTGGAAATCTTAACATGTAGGTGTTAGTGTCTGGAAAGTGTACATAATTATTTAGCTTATTAGCTTGTTAACCAGGTGCTCCTTGCACTTAACCTTATTTTCTAAACTCAGGCTGTGCCTAATATTTACCTGCAGGTAATGAGGTAATGTTGTTAGATGTGGAGGACACCTACTTCTTTCTTGGACTTCTTTTTTAGGCTTTTGCATTCTAACAGCTTGTCAGAGAGAGACATCCGGAATGTGATTGTTTATTGGAGATGGCTGAAAATGTCTGTTACAGCATTTTTTGCTCAGAAGATGGGGGGTTTTTCAAAATCTGTGGAAGATATCTTATTTTCTTAGTTAAAAGCAGAATTCTTTGGAAGATGGAGCCTCCATTTCTCCTCGGACCTTTTATGCCCCTGATTTGGGGGCAGAGACTAGTTTTTGGGCTGGGAAATTTTGTCTTGAGATTTACAGTGATTTAAAGGATGAAACTTTTTAAAAAGAGACAGCACTTTACAAGAGGACACTGGTTAAATATCTGTCTGCCCACGATGTACATTTGCCTTCATTACCATACGTAAGCATCCAGGAAACTTTCACATTTCTCAAGACTTGCAGCCTGAACTTGTTTCATTTTATTTCACCATTTGTGAAATACATCTAATTCTCCTTTATTCGTCTTTCCCAATCCATATTTGTGCTCATTTTTAGTCAGAGCTGAAAGAATTCTCAGCACAAAATCATAGCTGTTCATTTCATCAGTCCAGCCCTTCTTCTGGCACATTGTGCTGCCTTTCCTAAAACACAGCTCTCCTCTGCTCCCCTTATGTGTCTGGAATAGTCTTTTCCTTTGTATGCAGCCTGAGCCCTGTAAACATGGACACGGCAGGAGTCCTTTAATAAATTAGCTGTTAGCACATTCAAAACTTCTAAATGATGGGGTGTTCTGCCGCAGTGAGGGAGGAATTTTCCTCAGATCAGGAGCTGCTATCACACTGGGAGTTTCAGCTCAGGGAACTGCCACCAGTGTTATTAGCAGCAGATCCCTGGCATGCTGGGGAACCCAGAGATCCATGCTTAACCCGTCCAGCACCCTTGCTCACGTAATTGGTTATCCAAATGAGCACAAGAGAAACCACTGTGCAGAGAATCAAAGAGTTTTCTCTAAAAACGGAGGTCTCCATCCTAGAAATGCAGTCAGAAGCATTATTTTAGTGCAATAACGTTTGGTACTGAGTCAAACCCGATGGCAGGAGGCCAGCATGGATACCCCATATCTGGTTTTATTTCCTTCCCATATCCGGTTTTATTTCCTTCCCTATAGCACAGGCTTTGCAGAGCAGCTCTAAACAATGTGCCAGTTGCATTGGAGATGGTGTAGTTGTTGGAAATAGATTCCTGAAGGATTATAGGTGTGATCACAGTGACTGACTCTTGAGGCCTGTCTCGATAAGAAGTCCTCCAATTGATTTCCCTTTATGTTGAGGAGTGAGGCGATCAGAAGAGATGGAGATAGAGAAGTACATTTCCACTTGGATGAGGACTGCTTAGGGTCTGCTGAAAATCCCATTGCTTTGGAAGAGAAAAATCCTCTGTTGCTTTCCAAGCTATTAATCTGTTTGTGATTACTTTATCAAAAATACCTCTGACTGTTCTAAGAGCGTTGTCATTTATGGGTTTAACCACATAATCAT
This sequence comes from Riparia riparia, assembly GCA_020917445.1. Lineage (NCBI taxonomy): Eukaryota > Metazoa > Chordata > Aves > Passeriformes > Hirundinidae > Riparia > Riparia riparia. Next base: position 12,747 of record JAIXNV010000498.1, read on the forward strand.
CTCCCAATATTTGCTAGCTGTTTGTGTTCCCCTCTTATTTATTTAAACATTTGCCATCAAATACTTAAGGGATGCTCTCGGTTTTTAGTTCTGAGATTCAGGTGGTTTTAGAGTCTTTTCGCCCTCTGCAAAGCTCTGAGCCAAACGCAAGAAAGAGACGGAGTCTTCGGGTTCTGATTTTTCAAGGTTGCACGCTTTGTTTATTATTTCTTATCTTACAAATTTTCTCAGTGCCCAACAAAGGTCTGTGCAGCTGCTCGGGCATCTGGTGACTCCTCCTCGCGCTGGGTTGTCGTTATCTTTTATACTAATTGTTACCTGTTCTTTATTTATCATTATTTGCCAATACCTATCACTTATACTAAACAGGTCATCTCTACTTTGACCCAATCTCTTTAAACTGCTTTGTGCCACCGTCACTGCAGGAAATGGACTGAGGGAAGAAGAAAGAAGCAGCAAGAGACAACGCCCCAAATCCTCCATCTTGCCCCCATTCACTTCAATACTAAAAACCCAAACCTACTGTTTTCTCACCCTGTGATAAGCTAAAGTCCTATCTTTCACAGTCTTGTGGCTTGCAATCCTTCCCGCAGTGTAGGAAGCCTTTCCTATGGACTGGGATCAGAGCCAATGTCCCTCTGGGCTCTGTTCCAGGGTCCCAGATCCTCCTGTCCAGGCCTCTGACCCTCCAGGGCAACCAAAGGAATGACCTGGACTCCAACAGGATGCATTCAGACAAGGGCCAGAGGTAGAACAAGAGAGCCACCAGAGAAATTGCTGTTTTAATACCAGCCTGTGATGGCCATTCCCTGTCAGACTATAAGAAAAGCAGCGTCATATTAGGCTAAGTCTCACCCCTTTCAGGGGAAATCACATAAACACCAAGCAGCCAGGAGTTTAGCAACAGAAGACAGGAAAAAAAAAAACCACAAAAAACCCACAACAATTTCTTTGTAGACTATCCAGCTGTGTATTAGGTATAATATTGCTAGGAGTGGTTGCCTCTGTAAACGGAAACAGACGGGGGAAACGCTGTGTGCCTGCCTAACCTCTGCTCATGCTAATGAGAAAATCCTTGGCCTGGCTTCACTCCGTGTTGCTGTTTTTCTTGGAAGGCTGGCTGGGCATCTTACAAGGTATATAATGCACAATGTCTGCCTAAATATGCTCTATGAAGTGTTTTGTGTATATCTGTTCTTGGAGATTTGGCGTTGTCCACAGGGCTTTGGTAGTGTAGGCCTTGAAAAACAGCCATCCTCCAAAAATAACCCACCAGAAAAAAGCAGAGACCCAAAGAGCCTCCAAACACACCGGCTTTGGTAATTCAATACCACCACCCATTCCTTTGCTGTTAAATTGATGCCTTTTGGCCCCTAAAATCACGAGCCAGACAAAAGAAGTGGAAAGGACCCCACAGCTTGAAAATTGAAGCTCTTTTGGCCTCTAGCAAAAGCCTTTGTTTTGAAAAAGAAAAGATGTTTGTTAAACTACTTAAGGAATTAATTTTCAGGCAGTGAAGTCAGCTGAGATACAAAAAATGAAAAGTAAAAAAACTATGTTAAAACAAGCATTGCAAGACTTTTTTTTTTTTCTTTTTTTTTCTGTCAGGAAATTAAAACAGTAGCTTGTGGATGCTGATTCTGATGCAGATTCAGCACTGAAGAAGAATGTGGCCCACGGGGCAAACTTTCCACCCTGCATATCAGCAATGATCTTCCACTTCAGTGTGTGGTTCTGCCCTTTCCTGTTTTGGGGCTTTTGTGGAGAGAATCAGGCAGGGGTCCGGGGGTGGGGAAGAGGAGGAGGAATGTGGGCTGTGTGTTCTGCTACCTTTTATTATTGATTTCCCCAAATCAGAAGTGTGTTCCTAATAGAGAGGAGGCTTAAAAGCAATCAATAGTGTTTATCTTACGCCACGATAGTTCAAACTGCGCTGGAAAGTGCTGTAATTCACCCTTCCCCTTTTTACTGATCGCTTCACTTTGTGCAGTGCTGCACAACAGCTCTGGGGCTTGATGCTGTAAATCCCTTAATTATGCACTCCCCAAATATGTTAAAAATAATATAAAAGGGTCAGCCAGGCAATTCTGGTTTAACCTCCCTCCTCCAGTACTCATATTCTGTTTGCAACTCACTACAACTAAGCCGTGTGACTTGTATTGGAAAGCTTTTCTTTTTTTTCTTTTTTTTTTTTTTTTTTTTTTTTTTTTTTGATTCATTTCACTTTATTATCTTTCAGCAGAGCTGTGACATCCACTTAGATCTCTTTACTGCAATTGTTTCATGATGAGATCAGATTGCTGCTGTATATACGTCACGATAACAAGTAAAGGGGAAATTCAAAATTGTTTTGATGAGCTGCTGTAGCCTGGCTTCACAGGAGAGAAAAAAGATTAAAGGGAAAAGAGAAAAAGGAAAAAAGAAAAGAAGAAAAAAAAAGATAAAAAAATTAAATCAAAATAACACTGATTTAAGGCAGATTGAATTTTTTAAATAGACACAACAAGTAGATTGTTCTGAAAGTTGTGATGGGGTAAAAAAACCCGTAAAAACTCCTAAAAACTTTTGTAGATTTGTAGATTTGTCTTATTTCAACAGAAATCACATTCTGGTTCTTTTGATCAAAAAATATTTTTAATGGCTACTTTATGTAGCTTTCAGGTTTCAAAACCCAATTGTGGCTGTGCTATTTATTGAAAAACAACATTTTCTTTTCAAGTTGTACTGATGGTCACTGAAGGAATCCTATCTGCCGCACCTCCCAGCTCAGCTCACACCTGGACCCTCAGATCAAGTAATTCACACTCACAGGAGCTGGCAACAGGCAATATGATTGAAGTAATTACCTTTCCAGATAAACCCTGATAATAGGTCAGGTCCTACGTAGGAAGCCCCACAAAGGCTTCCAAGGCTACAGGAAAAATCCTCTCAAGGTTATTTTTGAGTTTTCTTGAGCCTTTTTTCTTAGTGAAGGAAAAGTTGGGGTAGTGATAGCTTTGTGGCTGGGAGCTCCAGCTGACTGCAGCTCCTTGGCTTGCCCCATGCCTGGCAGCGTCGCAGCGGTAGGTTCTTCATTTCCCTGGAATTATTCCCCAGTGCAGCATTCCAGGCTCCTGTGAAAGAGCTCTGCAGAGAAGGGAAGCCTAGAAACACAGATCCAAGTGGCAGTACATCCTGCAGCACGTGGCAAAAAAAGTGCAGCAGGGAAAAAAAAGTCTTGTTTCCAGAGTCGTTCCTACTCCTGCTGCTTCAAATCACCAGAGCTGCTCCTTCGATGTTCCAGGAGAAAATGAACCCATTCTATCAAAAAAATAAGATGGTTCTTCCCTTTTCGGCACGGTAAAGAGAAAATACCCGTTTGGGGACATAGAGGTGATGGCAGGAAGGAAGTGGCCCATCTTCCACAGAGGCAGAAGGGTGCTGTGGTGATCACAGCTGAGCCTGGCCCAACTCCCCTCACAGTTAGAGAAGCCCAACCGAGCTCAGTGTGAACAGGTCACAACCAGAGCAGCCTTGCAAATCGTATTGGGGAGTTTCAACCTCATCTGCCTCTGCTTTTGTGTTTATCTTGATGTTTCTCTGAAAGCTGGAATCTTGAAGGCTTGCAAGACAGATTTTAGGGTTTTTTTAGCTATTTCATGCATGTTTATAATATGTTCTAGTCTTTTGTAGTTGTAAAACGCAGGTGAGAGCATGTCCCAAGTGCCGAAAAGCTCAGAAATTACAAGGCAGAAGAGATGCCCACGTTTATTAGTATGTGAAATGCTGTGATTTTTTAAGCTGTCATCATGATTAAGGCTGTAAATATGGTGTTTACAGCCACAGTATGTTCTTAGTCCTGCAGACAGCGCGAGGCAGTATGAACAGAACGCTGTGTTAATCCCACAGAAGTTCAATCACTCCAACAGAATTTCTTAGTAGGCAGAGTTGCCTTCTAAAGAGGAGGATGCCACCTTCCTCCTGCGCAGTCGCTGAAAAATAATAGAAGTCTTCCTCCTCCAAGATAGTATCAGCTTGCCATTGATCAAGAGGCAGCTCAAACCATCAGATGACATCCCTTGAAAACTGGCATTTTTAGGGGTGGCACATTTGAAATGTTACAGTTACAGGACTTCCATTGTCTGTTTTATAAATCCACATTTTAGAGAGCTGTAATTTAACCATATACAGTCACCGTGCTTTGACACTTGGCATAAAAATCACAGCCCTGGAGGAGATGTTTTTATAAGAGAAGACGTTTGAGAAAACTGATTTGGCTTTTCAGAGATTTAGACACGTTCAAGTTATCTCTCAGCCCATTAATCTTAGAGAAGTGAAATTTGAGTGAGTTACCGGACGCCAGAATGTGGAGCTTTGGGTGGGTATGACACGATCAACAGCAAGTAACAATTTGGTTTTGATGGTGATGAATAATGTAAGTGCAGGGGCATGCGGTGTAGGTTTTAACATGGGACTACTGAATGTTGGAGCCAGAGGCTGAATCAGGTGGAGTTGTCTCCGGGATCAGCTTTGTGGATGCTCCACGGGTGCTTGTGGGCGAAATCAGAAGTCACGAATCTGGAAGGAGCTGCTTGACTCCGTAGGTGTTACAGTCATGTCCTCGCTGTGCAGTGTGGAAAAGGGCCACAAATTACCCTTTCTGTGAGAAAAGAAAGGGTAATTTTTTCTCTTGACCCGCTAGTGAGTCAAGAATTCCCTGTTCTCTCGGCGCTTAATGTTGCAGGGAATAGGCTGGAGTTGTTAAAAAGAGGCGCCAGATAGATTCACATCTCTTCTAGGTGTTGGTTGTGTTGGAATTTAAATGTTTTATTTACTGCATTTGCATGAGGTATGCTTTTATTCTTTCTTTTGCTCCCCCTCCACCTGCAGCAGATATTCAGCTAGTGCAGAGTATTACATAAGTCTGTGACTTATTATTATTGAATGATGTATATATCTGGAATCCTGACAGTGCCATGTGGATTTTTTAACACTAAGCTTTACTGAACCTTTGGAAAGCGAGGTGCCAGGAGAGAGGCTTTGCTGTGGGAAATTGCTGTAGCTCTCCAGGAGCCACACTGACGTGCAGCAGCCCACTGTGTCACAGCAGCTGACTCTCCTCTGCCTTCCCTGCTCTTTCCCCATTTCTGTCTGGCTAAAATGAGTCAAAGATGTTGCTTTGAGTGGGAAAGACTGAGAGCTCGCCACAGAGCCAGGCAGAATTAGAGCAGGAGCTGAGCGAAGTTTTGACAGGCTGGGAGCACCCTTCATTTTGAGCATGGGGCCCCCCCAAAGCTCAGCTTGGCCGTGCAAGTCCTGCACAGACACATGATGCTGGGAGCTGCTACGGGATCTCTCTGTGTTTGCCTTAAGGATAAGATATGCAGTGTCTGGAAGAGTCTGTAAGCTGACACAGTAAACCTTGTTAAAAAAAAAAAAAAAAAAAATCTGTTCAAAGCCTGTCAGTTCAAATATCCTTCTTTTCTTTTCTTTCTTTTTAAAAATCTCAGAATTAATTTCTCTGTTTCAAGTGGAACGAATCGGTCCGAACTTTACTAAGCAATGTTGACCACATCAGGTATTTCCCACTCTTGTTTTCCTTTCTCCATTAATTGGAGAATAACAAATGATGCTGAATAAATATACCTATCAGTGATCAAGGGTATAGTAGGGGAGTTGTTAATAGAGATGGGTGCAGTGTGTTACAGACGAGGTTCTTGAAAACTCTTTAAATCCGACATCCGGAAAAGCTTTTACCAGAGAAATTCTTGGCTAGGTTAATCCCACACAGACTAATTTATTTTATGGAGAGGCGTGTCTTTAAGCAAATATAAGGCATGCATAAAATATCTCCTGATTTGAGAGCTCTAACAGGGATGGAGTGTATTACCACCAGGTCAGCCAGGAAGCTGGAAACATGGGCCTGACCTGTTCACAGGGGGTACTCAGGCCAGCTGTAAGTCATCACTGTTCCTCTTAACTAATCAGGAGAATGATGTAGTTTTATTGGTTTCTGGTTATTTTAGACTTTCCCCTGCAAATGTGATCACGGGGAAGCAATTTTGTGCAAGGCAGGGATAGCCAGGCTTATTTTTGTCAAGACAGATGCAGCAGATGTGCTTGTAGGTACAAAACATGACCCTTGTGAAAGCTCTCTGAGAGAGAGAAAGACTGGGAAGGAAAACTCATTGACATTGCATCTCCTCAGTCACAAAGGCTAGAGGGGGAGGAAAAACAAAGTCCAGTCAGAGAGGGATTAGAGGGAAGCAAATCACAGCGATGGTAGGGACAGATAATAATGGTACCATCAAGTTCTTACGTAATCACCTTTTCACGTGATCTCCTTTTCACCAGGAGATCAGTAAATAATCTGAGATCTACAGCTCTCACAAAGGTGAAAGGGAATTCCAATCCTGCATTGCATCCACTACACCTGCTGCACCTTGAACAGGTCAAAGAGAATGAGTTAAATCGCGGCTAACATCAGGGAGCCACTCTTCTCAAATGTTTTGTGCAAATGAGGAGGATGCAAGAAAATGTTTACAGTCTCTCTATACAAAGTTAATTACGGAGTTATGAAGGAACTGTGTACCTGGTATATATTGTGAAGGACTCAGTAATGAATGTGTTGCAGAAAATTTCCAGCTGGAGTCCAAATAGGACCATTTAAAGATGTTTTACTGAACAGAAGTGCCAAATCTCTAGGTTAGGCTTTGGCAGCGAGCCATAAATACTTTCCACAAGAAGTGATTATTATGTATGATTCATACAGTGCGTCCATATGAGTGAAAATAATACTGCTTAGCTCCCAGTGCTGAAAGTGCTTTTACATTTTCAAAGTGCTGTGCACACATTACTTAATTAATGGGATAAAATAAGTTACAGTTTTATGCATTTAGCATTGACATTTTGACAATAAATGGTTTGGGAGACTTTATATGCATCAGTGCATTTGAGCAGCTTGCATAATTTGTTCTGATATTCTCAATTGTATTTGAGCAGTATCTTAGTGATTTAGATGCATTTTGCCTTACGATGAGCAGATAGATAGAACGAAGGTTATCTGTTGATAGCGACGTACCATAAAAAAGGCAACTTCTTGTCCTTTGTAGTAAATCGTAAATCTGCTCACTTGCTCGCGCTCTGCAATCCACAGCAGAACTGAACACGCCGGTGGAAGTCAAAACCCACGAAGAGCCATCGTTAGTATTCCAACTGCAGAAACAGGGCTCCGTCCAGAAGATGGATTTTGTGGAATTGGCATACCCAGTGTTAGGCACAGGGACTTGGTAAAGTGCTAGAACATCTGCTGGCTGTTTTCATAGGACTGTCAGCCTGTTACCATCTATTAAAATTAATTTAAAAGTGATTCCTTAGAGATGAATCTCATTTTTCCCCTATCAATCCTTATGAAAAGCGTTGGCAAACTGTCGACATTTATGTCCCATTGTTTAGTAGTGTTTGGTTTTGTTTTGTTTTGTTTTGTTTTTTTTCTGAACAATCTATATTAGAGTTGCAATATCCTCTGTGGAAGGCATCTGTCAGTCGTATCAGGCTGCCTTAATGACCTTTTACATGAGGCTGTTTCGGCTGGATTGCTGTGCCAGCTCACAATGCCAAATCTGTAATCGTATCTGCTCTCAAGCACAGATCTTCCCTATTGGTCCCAGCCTCTCACAGCTAGAGACATTCCAAAAGCTGGCTCCTTCCTGTAGCCGTTCCACAAGCTGAGCCAGTCACCAGCTCAAGTTCTTGAGTGTTTGGGAATAAGTATTTTACATCCGACTTGCATGACTTGCTGCTCGTTGTCCCTCCTGACATCCCTTCTGATCAGCAAGAAATGTGCAGAGGTTGCATTTAGGTCATGCAGACTCCTGGCATGGATTCTTTCAGGATGCTGGGAATCAAGCACTGCAAAATCTTACAAAGATAACTCATGGGTCTGCAGTCGCTATTTAATAAAAATGGCATTATTTTGTTGAGCCTGAGTGTTTCAGGTAAAAATAGAGTGTACCTCTAGACATGCAGTAAGCAAATGGTCCTGAATTTATCTCATTTTTGGAAGATACACTGGAGTTAGCATCCTGGGAATGGAAGTATTTTTTTCTAGCAGTACTGTAAATTTAACAGCATCCCTTTTTGTCTGGTTCTGTCTTTTTCTGGTGGCAAAAGCATTATCTCCAGCATTAGAATGAAACATGTACAGTATTTAAGAAAATCAGCTTTTGTCCTTGGAAAATGGTCTTTAATAGCTTGCATTAATGAGATTAATTTGATCTCTAAATGACAAATAACTTAATCATAAAACGTTTTCTTCAAGAAGAGAGATTAGGTAATGTTTACACAAATGAGATTCAGTACAGGTTTTAGTAGCAGGCAATGGTTTCAGTGCTGTTTCAAGTTATGCCACGTGGCATTTATTCTTGGGAAAGCAGGTCTGTTACCCCTTCACTTCACTTCCACAACAGGAGTTTTAATCACCTCATTGGGTAGAAATTAATAACTTCCTACACTTGTGTTATCTCTACCCATGCTCTTCTCTAACAGAGTCTGTATTGAGGTGTTGGGAGAAGAATTTCTGGTACATTCCTGCGGGTTAGGTGAGAGCTTTTCATCCCCTAAAAGTGCACCTTTTTTTGATATCTGTTGAATTTTTGGAAACCTAGATGAAGTCAGACAAAATTGGTGTCCAAGTGCTGCTGTCATCTTCCCCAGCAGGGTGGGAAACATTTGGTTGTGCTGACCCAAATGTCCTGTGAAATCATCAGCCTTTGGATAAAGAGTGACACATGTGAACATTCATGGAGGATGAAGGTGAGAACGATAAAAGAAGTGATAGCAAACAAGGGAAATACTCAGTGGGAGTTTCCTTCTGGACTGCTCTCATTTACATTGGGTTTGAGAGACTTCATTAAGTCTTGTATTTTGAAAAGCTTTCTGAGGTGGAACTTTCTGGGTTTTAGATGCTTATATAATTTTGTACGTGGGAGTCATCTGTCCTCTTTTGATGAAAACACTTTAAAAAGTTGAATTTTAAACCAACTTTGTAACATCCAGCCTGTTTTTTGGTTTTGGGTTTTTTGTTGTTGTTTTTGTTGTTTTGTTTTGTTGTTTTTTGGGGGTTTTTTCCTTTGTCAATAATTTAGAAAATAATGTGAAAACAGCTGGAAAGTATCCCAGCCCCTGAGGTAGGGTGAAACCTTTGCTCAGCCTCAGTGAGAAAATTGCTGCCGAGTTTAGCATGACTGCCGTTTACCCTGCCGATAACAGTGCACTTTAAAAGTTGTTTAAACCATCATCATCTTCCAGGAGTTGTTTCTCCTGCCCTTTTCCTGCAGTTCAACTATTGTGCACCCTTCAGGAGCCTCAGGAGCAGCAGTAGAGACCTTTGCTTTCCAGGACAATGGATCCCCATTGCTTTTCCTGCTGGTTCCCAGCGTCATGAATGCTGCCTCCTCCCGGCACTGGCTCTAGCATCCAAACTTAAATTACTCATAATTTAGCCACCGGAACGGTTTGCCCAGAGAAATTGTGGATGTCTCATTCCTGGGAGTATTCAAGGAAAGGCTGGATGGGGCCCTCATCCACCTGATCTAGTGGGAGACATCCCTGTCCGTGGCAGGGGGATTGGAACAAGATGATCTTTAAGGTCTTCTCCAACCCAAACCTGTGATTTTTTTTTTGATCCTCATACGTGTTTGAAGTGTAGGAGGTACCATTACTTGATCTTTCTGTGTGGCTTTAAGTCCCGGGGCTGTTTTGGGCTCAGAATCTTGCAGCGGCCACTAAGACAATGACAAGGAGGTGATCACATTTCTGTGTTTAAGCCTATTTTGGTTTTAGACTGGTGGAGTCTGAGCGAGTAGTGCTGATTGTCCCGCTGGCCCTGGGAAGGAGTGGGAATTTTATCAGTCGCTATCATCTGGTACTGCAACAAAACTGGAAAAAAAGCATCAAAGCCATGAGATTTTTCCAAAGTGACACTTCAATCCAGCAAAGAGCTGGAGCACAACAGTCTTGGGAATTAGTCTTCCACAGGTTCAGAGCCCAGAAAGGCTTAAGATGCTCGTAATCATAGAGAAGTTTGGGATATTTAAGTACAGCTTGTACTAAAAAGATTGTGAAAAACTGATGTTGTAAGGTAAAATGCGATGCGAAAACTTGGCTTACGGGATTGCAACACCCTGCTTGATTGTATGCCACAATTCCATCTTATTCAGCGGAGCTCCACAATGAGGATGTAATGATAACTCTAAGTAAGCTGATGATTTATCTCCTCCATAAGGCACGGTTGTTGCGAAACTGCCTATCGGATATTTTCAGAGTGCTATCCTTCACAAGCCCTTATTTAATGCAGTTATATTTGCATGCACACCCTCTCTTCCCATTTGCCATTCGTCACTGAGATAGCAAATTGCATTCATCAGAATCCATTCATTCCCCCGGTTCCGCTGAATCCAGGATTATCTCGGCTGTGTCAGCTGCCCTGTGACTGGGAACTGTGAAAAATGGAGGTCGCCTTCACGTATTCCAAACGTGTATCTTCAAAGGACAGTAGGTATTAAGCTGGAAAAGATTAATGGGCTTTATGTCACGGTGTTTGTGTGGCACAGAAGTGAATTGTGCAGATTGATGGATATCTTGGTAAAAACAAATGCATTCTTAAACTACTCTCCTGGCCCTTCCCTGACAAGTCTTACTGACCACTGAAAGAAATACACTGAGACGTTCCCTTAAATCCTAGGCTGGTTTTGCAGGGTTTTTTTCACCTTTAGGAAAAAAACTCTTTTGTAGCTGAGAACAGAACCACATGTGGACCATTAAGGACCGGTTATTTCATAGCCTGTGTGTATTTATATTGCCACTACAGGACTGTCACATCTTATTTGTCATATAATTGTGCAGTAAGTAATTGGGACGTGCACAAATGGCTGACAACAAAATTGTGAATTCCTGTGAAAATGCTGTTATAATTTCATGTTTGAGATCCAGGTTGGTTCTTTAGGACGATCATTCTGCTTGTCAGGCAGATGCTTTGTTCACACACAAAAAAGGAACAGCTCGGCACAAAGAAGGCCAAAAGGGAAAGCTCTACCTGCCCTTGAATAATGCACTGCATTAAAAAAGTACTGAAGGTATTCACAGAGTGAATTCTCTCACAAAGAATAAGTAACTTTTAAAAAACAATCAAAGTATAAGGGGAAAAGAGTTATCAGTATTGATTCACAGAATATATGGATGCATTGAATAGATATTTCTACCAGAGGAAAAGCAGTGGTGTGCAGCGGAGCTTGTGAACTTTGCATGTGACCATTGATGGGATTTTTTAAAAATTTTTTTTTTTCATCTGTAGCACTTGTGGTCAAAAGAGAGCAGGAGGAAAACAAAACAGGTTTCTACTCTACTTCTGCTGTTCTTGTTTCTCTGTGACCTTGGACACATCAAATCTTCACCTGGCAGCAGGGATCTATCAGAACTATCACAAAACTGGCATGCTGACCCGTGCTTGAGAACTGTGGGTTAAAGTGGTTCTCCACTGGAAAGTTTTGTGGGTTTTAATACGTTTCAGTTTTGTGGAGATAGGCTTGGGCCATACTGATAACTGCGCTGGTGTGTCTGGTGCCTGTGTGATACTGGGAGTACCAACAGCCCTCAGCTGGTGAGTATGAGCAGACCTGTAGGACCAGGCACAAAGGACAGGGAGAGACATTCTGGCCAGATTTTGAATTTTTATTG
>JAIXNV010000499.1:0-24461 GCA_020917445.1 Riparia riparia
ATTCTATTATTTTCTTTACAGACTACTTTAAAAGAAGAAAAATACAATATCCCTGAGTGGGAGCTTGATAAAACTTGATAAAATATAGTCTATTGAAGGAATGGAAATCTAAATTAAATATTTTGTGATTCCGTATTTTGCCACTGAAAAGGAAAATGGAAAGATTTACCAGCTGGTACAGCACCTCAAAGCCATAAATGAAAAAGTAAAAGATATACACCTGGTAGTAATAAATCCCTAATAACCACCTTGCTAACAACCTTGACTGAAAAATTAAAATGCTTCACAGTATTAGATCTGAAAGGTGCCTCCTTCTGTATGCCTTTGAGTACTCAAAGGGAAGAGATTTTTGCTTTTGAATGGGAAAGAATGGGAAGAAGAGCCCAACAGACTTGAACAGCTCTACTGCAGGGATTTAAAAACAGCCCCAGCATGTTTGGAATCAATTGTCAAAAGAACTAGTGGAATGGAAAAATCAGAATCCTCTTGTCCTCGGGCCTCACATTGGTGTGCCAAGTCTGTTGCTTGTCTCTATCAGAGCCGCTGGCTCCGTTTTGCCCAAGCTAGCCCGAGACTGTGACCAGACAGGAAAACTCCCCTGGGTCCTAGAAACCAGGGGAGCAGCGAAGGGGCTTTTCCCCTTATCACGAGAGAGACTGCATCTGTGGCAGAGGAAAGGAGTCAGACTTGGTTAGAGGGCAAAGTCCAAGGTCTTTATTCTGTCCTGGTCGAACGCCTGCCTCACTTCAACTGCTCTTGTCTCATGTCCTGCTCTGGGCCTCCTGTCCTGTGCTTACATACACGGGAGGTGCTAAAGAAGTGGACAAACCTACACCCAATGAGGGATAAGGTGGGAGTGGAACAGGGTTGGAGGGACATTCAAAGAAACCAATGGGAACATGAAGAGAGGAACCTCCTCAGCTCTTGTCCTATCATTTGATGTCCTTACCCCCACTCTCCAGAAGCTGGGAGGAACTGAATCATTGAAAACCCATATAGTCAAGGACACAGACCCTCTAACTAATTAAAGTTAGAAAGTGCTATGTTTATTCACCGGCGGGCAGCACGCGAGTCATCTCCGAAAGGCGTGGCCGCCCCAAACAAGGCTCTTTGCTCTCTATTTATTTTCCAAGATCTTACATACAATACATATGCATAACCCCAGCACCTCCCATCCCTGCTCTCTATTAAAATGAGGCTATCAGTCCTTCACCTGGTCACAGTTCTTCTCTTGAATTGGCTCAGTGGTCTCAAATTGGGTCAGTGGTCTCAAAGGATGAAGTCAGGAGAGTCTTCATCAGGTCTCTGTGACCCTCCGGCACGATCTAAGATCCCCTGCTTCATGAGTGATTGATACCAAGTCCAGGTGCTGACCATTGTTCTTATTGGTTTCAATCTATTCTTATGACGGTTCACTTAATCCATTTGTTCTGTAAACAAGCTCATAATATAACAGTTAGCTCTAGCTTAGGCATTTAATAATCATTAACGTATCATTTACTAATCTAACTTACATCTTGATCAATATAAATTGCTTCTAACCCTTAGCTAAAATCTTAACTCTTTAAAATCATGATTCAGTACAGCCAAATGACAGACAGCCTGTTAGGAGGGGACTGGGAGGAAAGGGAAAAGGGGTAGGCAAAAACCTTGGAATAAAATACTTTCCAGGTGAACAGGGGAGTACGGAACAAACCATTATAACACAAAACCCAATATAAAAATAAGTAACATAAAATACAATATGAAAACAAGTAACACAAAGCAACCTCTCCCCCTTTTTTATCAAATTAGGAGGCGGAAGGATCACTCCGTGATCACTCAGAGTTTGGATTCTGAGTACCTCCAAAGCTGAAAAATGCAAAGGATGATATCCAGTGCAAACAAAATGTCCAGAAAAAAAAAACACTGTTAGGGGAAAGAGAGGATAATTAGAGGGAGAGGGTCTGGTGCTTTCTCCTTTTCCAGGCAGCATTGCCCACTTGTGGGGCCTCTGCTGGTGGATTTGCAGTTTTAGGGATGAAAAATTTCACCCACTTAGATGGCACCCACTTGAGACCTGAGGGAGTGGACATGCAGGCGTATCCACGATGCCAGGTGACCAGATCATAAGGACCCTTTGTCTCCCAGGTGGTTGGATCTTTAAACAATGCTGGTGGCTTTGCTTTCAGCTGCAGCTGGCAGTTCTCTCTGAAATGGCACACAATCAGTGAGTTAAAATTTTCATATGTGCAATTTAAAAAATTCAGAGTGAACAACACTTTGGACAACTGGATTTGGTTTAGAGACTGATGTCGTTGGCTGAGGACCCTTTTGATATTCTGGTGGGTCCTTTCCATGATGGCCTGACCTGTCGGGGAGTAGGGGATGCAGATTTTGTGCTCTATTCTCCATTGCTGCAGGAAACTTCTGAAGTCCTTGGATTTGTACGTGGGTCCATTATCAGCTTTTACTGATTTGGAGATGCCCAGGAAGGAGAAAGCCTGTATTAGGTGTTTCATGGCCTCACTAGACTTCTCCCATGAGTGGGCAGAGGCATAGACAGCTCCAGAAAAGGTGTCCACAGATACGTGAACATACCTTTGCCTACGAAAGGACATGATGTGGGTCACGTCTGTCTGCCATACCTCGCAGCTGTTCAATCCCCTGGGGTTTGCTCCTGCACTCACGGCTGGAAGTGCGTGTTGCTGGCACGAGGGACATATTGACACAATTGCCTGGATGTTGTGGTGTGCATTCTGTTTTATTGGTTTTATGTAATTTTATACAGAACATTGTATTGGTTCATCCCTAGGTACCCCCAGTTTCAGAAATGGTTCAGACTTGTTTACCACAAAGTGGTCCGTAGTTCGTTTTATGTCAATCATCCCTTCCCCCTGTACCTAGTTGTCAATCCTCTCTCTCCCCCCTCTTGGGCGCCCTGTCTATCACTCCAGTACCCCTCCCTGGCTTCTAGAAGGCTCCAGGGAGGGCGCTGAGTGATAGGCTGGTGCCTGGGAAATCCCTTATTGCCTTTCTGTGATTGGTTTTTGGTTCCAATGTTAACACCCCCAGATACTCCCCTGTTCATCCCCACTGGCGACCGGTTGTCGCCACCCCTGATCCCTCCCTAGTTTATAAACCGCTACACAGCTGCTCTCAGTGTTCTTTCTGGGCAGCAGGCTGAGAGTGCAGAGCTCCATGCTCCCTCTCCCCTCAATAAACCATCTATCACTCTGCTCAGAAGAGTCGTCCTTTTGTTGGTTGCCATGGTTGTGCGTTACATCTGAGTGTCCGTCACTAGAGGTGGGGATCCAAGTTCCCACAGGGAGGAGGTGGCTTGCCCTGCCTGCCACCCCGACCTTACCACGCTTGCCGCCGTGAGAAGGCTGAGCTAGCCTGTGGCTGCGCTGGTCAGCGCTAACAGGGACACGGCAACACCTGACCTGTTCCTGAGTTAGGTGGAACTGGCAAACCAGGCCTGGTGCATTCTGGTGAAAAAGCTGGTGGCTGATTTTCATTTGTTCAAACATGTTTG
Source organism: Riparia riparia (assembly GCA_020917445.1). Classification (NCBI taxonomy): domain Eukaryota; kingdom Metazoa; phylum Chordata; class Aves; order Passeriformes; family Hirundinidae; genus Riparia; species Riparia riparia. The sequence goes on from JAIXNV010000499.1 coordinate 3,518, forward strand.
GGAGTGGGGCCATCTCCTTAAGCGCAGCAAGAGCATCAGCCTTTCTGTTGCCCTTGGCTATGAATCCTGGTAAATCAGTGTGTGATCTGATGTGCATCACGTAAAATTGTTGCTCTCGGTGGGATACTAGATTTACTAGTTTTGAGATCAAGTTGAAAACTGCAGTGTTGGAGAGCTCACTCAGTACAACCTGCTCAGCTCTGGATACTACACCTGCTACATAAGCCAAATCTGTGACTAAATTAAACAGTTTGGGAAACCTTTCAAAAGCTCTAACAAATGCGGCCAACTCAGCTACTTGAGGTAATCCTTCCACCTCGGCAATATCTTCCTCCCACTTCTGAATCTGAGGATCCTTCCAAGTTATTACTGACGTGGGAAGCTCCAGATGCATCTGTAAAAACGCTTAAAGCCTTTAAGGGCCTCCTGCTCTGAACACCTTTTAATGACAATTTGAATTGAATTTTTTCTTTGAATAATTTGTGGGCAGGCTGATGAATTGAAACTTGATCTGTGTAGCTATCCAGAGCACACTGCAGCGTTTCATTCTCTTGAAGCAGGTGCTCCAACATAGCCTTTGTAATTTGGCCAAAGTTTACTTCAATTCAGATGTGAATACACTCAAAATCACATCCTGCCAACTCCTGGATCTGGGTCCTGGCCTTCTGGATCAATTCTGCCACCAGTTCCTGTGGCCTGGTCATTCTTTTGGACTGGTGGCAACTGAGGAAAACCCACGCTATTATCAGGAGGGTATCCCTACAGTCTTGGTCCTTTTTTGATTTGTCCACTTTCTCCCATTGGAAGATCATCCTGTGGAGGTGTGGCAGTCTGCCTAAAATGATGAATTTAAATGGCGAGTCTGATTTGCACCTGTTGGCCTGTCTGGTGGCTATACAGTCCCGCACCTTTTCTAGGGCTGCTCGTGCCTCTTGGGTGAGGGTCCTAGGAGAACTTAGCTCCTCTCCCCCTTTTAACAGCATGAAGAGGGGTCTAGGTCCTTGATGGTCAGACCCAGCCAAGGACTTATCCAATTCAAAGACCCACACATCTGCTAAGGTCCTGATGTTATTTTTGATAGCCAATTTTTGTGGCACAATGGCCTGCTTATCAGTCTCCAGACCAGATACTTCCAAGGTGGCATCCTTTGAATCTTTTCCTCCTGAAGCTCAAATTCTGCAGCAACCAAAGAATCGATTTGGTTTGAATCAGGTCAAGCGTGTGGGACAGTAAGTCATCATTGGGGGCACACACGAGCACATCATCCATGTAGTGCAGGATGATGGCTTTTCCCACAGCTGCCCACACCGGGGAGAGCAAGGAAGAGAGGTAAATAAATGGTGAGTTCTTCATCCCCTGGGGAAGAAATTTCCAGAGGTATCTGTATCTCTTCCTCGGGGCTTCTCAGTGGATGGTTGGGACCGAGAAGGCAAAATGTGGGGCATCATCAGGGTGCAGAGGAATCAGGAAAAAACAATCTTTTATATCGATAATTGCCAAATTCCAATTTTGGGGGAGCATCGCTGGGGATGGCATCCCTGGCTGGAAAGAAACTATGTCCTCAGTGACATTATTAATTTGATGGAGATCATGAAGGAGCTACCACCTGTCTTTTTGATAACAAAGACCGGGGAGTTCCACAATGATGTGGTCTCCACAATGTGGCCCCTAGCCAGCTGCTCCTGAAGCGCCTTCAATTTTTCTTTACTGAGCAGCCACTCCTCCACCCAGACTGGCAAATGAGTTTTCCAACTGACTTTCTGGGTAAGGTGCTTTTCAGTGACCGCTGCCTGAAAAACCAGGGGGCATCTGGGATGCCAGTTGTGACCCCCACTGGACCATCAGTGGTACACCATTTTAACAGTGGCACTCAGTTCAAATTTTCTCAGCATCCACTGGTCATGATTAGGGATCCAGAAACTTGGGAAACCAAAGGTCCCTATGAGCTCGTGTCCTGGGGTCATGGCTATGCATGTGTGGCCACTCCCTCAGGCCCTCGGTGGTTTCCCCAGAAGTGGGTGAATCCTTTTGTCCCTAAAAATCCAGCTCCAGCAGAAGGGGATAAGAGACAAGTAGCCGTTGCCTCCAAAAGAAGATGCCACCGGATGGAGGAAAAAGAATCTTCCTAGATGTGGACTCCTTCCAACAGAAACTTTTAACATGTTTTAAAAATGTTTGTTTTTCTTTTTAGAGAAAACCTATCTCACACTTAACCCTGTGATGAACCCCATACAAGTTGTCATCTTATTGTTGCTGAACAGTCTGGCAGCTGCATGGATCATCCCTCAGCCATGTCAAAACGTCTGGGTGTGTCTGGCACAGACACTTCAGCAGGGAAACATATGTTTGTCCACTGCATCAACAGAGAATCCTATGTCCACCTGTCTGGTAGGAATTCCATTACGGGCTGGAGAATTTCCAGCAGGATTAGACACACATAGGTCCAACGAAATTCCAGAGTATCATGGGTTGGCGCAATTTTCTTTTCTAGATATAGAGAAATGTAAAATGTTTTTCCCTGCCCTAACAGTAGCATGGGCTGGGGGGGGGAGGACAAGGACCTATCAGAAAGGCCGGGATATTGGCAGCTAACTTGACCAATGAGAACTGTCAGTGTGACTTTGGAAGGAACATTTAAAACTAATCTGCTGCTGACCGCCCACTCTCTTGCTTCCGTGATCTGCCATGAGGTAAGATGGTGGTTGGGGCCGGGCCTGGTCGGGCCTTGCTGCCCTTTTGGGCAGCCGGGCCGGGCCTGGCCGGGTTTCTGAGGGCCGCTGCCCGCACAGAGAGAGCCTGGGCCGGCTGAGCCCCTTTTCCTTTGCTTGCTGGCAGGGGAGAGGGGCGACTGCAGCTCGGCAGTGCAGGTCCATGTGCTCAGACCACGGCAGAAAGAGCCAGAACATGGCCCAGCTTAATCACCGCTGGCAGCGGAGAAAGCGAGCCTGCAGCTCCATAACAACTCTGAGCTGGACTGCCCTAGATGAGACTGAGGGGTGGAAAAAATTACCTTTACCAATTTCCTTTATCAGACGGCCTTGCATTTTTTTCTTCAGCCCTGCAGCTCAGCGTGCACGTGGCTTTTGGAAGCCCGAGTAAACTTAACCCTTTCTTAGCAACACAGAACTTTTAAAGCACAATTCTTCCTTGAGAGAAAGAAGAAAGAAAAAAAGAAGGTACATGGAACAGACACCGAATGAAGTCAGTTAGATGAGAAGTGAAAGAACTAATAGTATTGGAATAGGATTGAAGAAGTGGACATTTTTTAACAGGATTTTTCTAAGGTAAATTATGAAGAAATGAACTGGTCTTTGCAGCATCTTAGTATTATTTGGGTAGAATGCTAATCTAATCAAAATTAAGGACTGGTGTAGCAGAGATTTATTTGGGAACTTTGAAACCCCTGCTCCTGAGTCAAAAAGGAGGTCTCAGCCTTTTGAGACAAAGATAATTTTAGATCAGAAGAAGTATTCATAAATAATACCCCAGATACACTGAGAAGCTCTGCAGATAGAACATCACAGTCTGTGAAAACTTTGGGCAGCAGCAGAATGTGTAACAGAGAGCATTGGACTATTTTGTCTTATAGCAAACGTCTTCATAAAAAAATCTTAGAAGGATGTGGTGGTGTGGAATCAGTTTTATCTGTTTGTTGTTCTGATTTTAGGTTGAAATTTAAAATGAAATTGTGTGATGGTTCGTTCCCTGTACCCCCTATGTTAGTAATGGTTTCACCTTGTTTATGAGTTAGAAACTTATGTTCGTTATGTGTCAATCATTCCTCCCCCCTGACTCCCTAGCGTCAATCCTCTCTCTCCCTCCTTGGGCGCCCTGTCCATCACCTCGGAGCCCTTCCCTGGATTCTGGAAAGGTCCAGGAGGGGCGTTGAGTGATTGGAGGGGTCCCGGGGAATCCCCCACCCCTGTTATGTGACTGGTTCTCCTTCCCGAAGTTTACACCCCTTGTAACACCCCCTTATCCTCTCATTGGCTGACCCATTGTTGCCACCCCTTGATCCTCCCCCGAATAAAAGATCATGTAAGGCTCTGTTCGGGGGTCTCTCCGAGCAGCAGTCAGCCGAGGCAGAGCTCTGCGTCTGTCATCTTCCAAATAAAGTCATCTTGCTGCCCTGTTCGAGAGAGTCAGTTCTTTTCCTGCCGCCGTGGTCCTACGACATCCTGTGCCCGTCGCTGTGTGGGGGAATCAAGCTCCCACGGGAAGGAGGTGGCTTGCCCTGCCTGCCACCCCGACCCTTCCGCGCGCTTGCCACAGTGTGAGGCTGAGCTAGCCTGGGGCTGCGCTTCACCAGCATTCAAGGACACTGTGACAGCGTGTCTGGCGCCCAACATGGGGCCCCCCAGCGACGGTGAGGACCCTGCGGCTTGGACTGGAGCTTGAAGAGCTCGAAGAAGTCCTCTGGGCATCGCGCTACCCCTGGTAGAAGCGGTTTCCATCTCGCTCCCAGGGGAGAAGAGGATAACTCCGCTGCACCCTCGGAGCCCTCTTCAGGCGGCAGACCGGCAACCCTGAGCTTCTTCGATCCCGGGAAGGGGTAAGTGACCTGAAGGGCACTTACTATTGGCGGTTTTCTCCCAAAAGGGGGAGACCGAGTGGGACGGAGTCCTTTTTAGGGCTCTGGCTGCGCAGCCCAGGGGGGTAGGGTTTGCCCTGTCTCTCTGTAGAGAACCTTCCCGAGGGTCACCTTTTGTTGTTCTTCGTCCTGTATTTTTTTTTCTTTAATCGCGAGTTGGTTTCGTGCGGTGGTTCTTTGGTGTTGTTTTTGGGCCATCGGTTTTTGTTTGTTTATACAGTCCCCCGAGGGAGTGGGAGGAGGTCCCCTACTCGGTTTTCAGGGACTCTGCGGTTTGTTTTTGTTACTATTTGAGTTTGCTCAGGTGTTAGCTGGGAGCGATCCTTTTTAGAGAGATGGGTGTTAAGCTCTCAGTCGCCCAAAAGAGCGTGTATCATAGTTTAAGTTTAGTTGTTGAAAATGCCCGTTTGAAAATTTCATCGGGCGAGCTGAAGAGGCTGGTCCGCTGGCTCTTTTTGCATTTTCCACAGATCACCCCTGATCAAGTCTGCACAGCTCAGTTTTGGGGCAGTGTAGAAAGAAAACTATTTCAATTGGCTGGATCAGGGGAAAAGAATGTACAAAAATATTTTAATTTGGTGGCACAGCTAAGTTCTGCATTGAAAAGACAAAATGAAATGCAAAAAAAGCCGAGTTGCAGACAGCCATCCCCTTGTTCCCCTAATCCCTCTCCCAGACCCTCTCGTCCCCAGAAGGGCATTTTGAAAGGAGCGACAGGCATCCAGCCTGCCTGCTCAGGCTCCTTCAAAATGCCTGGATCCCCCCGCCCGGGCAGTCTTGGCCGGACTGCTCGGGGTCCCTCGAGCCACCCTGGCTAGGCGGCTCGAGAGTTTTCCCTACCCCCTTCTCTCCCAGTTCAAAAACCTCATGTTCGTTTTAGTATAGATGGGGAGGTCCAGTCACAAAATGGCTTCCCCTTTCTCCCTCAGTCCTACACTCAAGATGGCAGAGACCGCACGGCACGGTTCTCCCCATCCCCCTCTCCTTCTACCCATAACCCTTTTCTTCCTGCCCCAATTCCGACCAACCCCTTTATACCCACGACTCCTCCCCTTTCCCACAAGCTACCTCCCCTTTCCCCGCCTTCCCCGAAAACTCCTCCTCTTGCCCCTCCCAAAGCTCCTCCCTGTTACTCCACCTCCAGCAACGCCCCCATGAAGTCATCGTGATCCCAGACCACTCCCCCTCCTGGGAGGCGTGACTCCTGGACTTCCGGTTCCCACACCCCCCCTTCCGGTTCCCACGTTGGGCGGCCGGAGGAGGTGAGGCCTGGGCCTGAATCCAGGAGCCTGTCCTGATCCTCCCCTATCCCATCTCTCGCCCCTGTTGTGTATAAGAATTCTTGTGGAGGGCATCATGTGCACCCCATTTACCATCCCTTCCCCCAATCGACAATTAAAGACCTGTGCAAAGCCCACAAAGATTACGGGCGAGAAAGTCCCTTTTTTAGGGGACTTCTGCGCACGGATCTCACTGTGGCTGCAGTAACACCAGCGGATCTAAAGCAGCTGTTCTCCTGCCTGATGAACTCTACGGAGTTCCAGCTCTGGGAGTCAGCATGGAGGTGGCTGCTGATAGATGCTTTGCCTGGTCTCCTAGTTGACCCGGAGACCGCGGTCGACGAGGAAGGGAATGCCCTTACCCTAGACCACCTTATGGGTGAGGGACGTTGGGCAGCACCGGCCAATCAGGCCAATATGATACCACCTAAAGCCCTCCACGCCATTAGGGACAATGCCCCAACGGCATTCTTTAGCATGGCCCCCGATGGTCCCATGGTTTCATTCTCTAAGATGTTACAGGAACCTAAGGAGTCTTTTACCACCTTTGTTGAACGACTCACTTGAGCTATCAAGTTGCAAGTCCCCGATGCATCAGCAAGGCCGGGGATTCTAAGGGAAATGGCGTTCACGAATGCCAATGCGCTCTCAAGGAACGCGATTTTAAGCCTGCCCCTAGATCCCCCCCCCCGACCATCGCAGATATGCTAAGGGTCTGCCAGGTGAAAGTGCCTCTGATGCAAGCAGGCAAACCGGACCACCGCCCGAGGACTCCAAAGGTTGCTGCCATAGACTCCACGCAGCCATCCTCAGGACCAGTCCACCAAAAAAGGCCATACGTCCCTAACCGACAGCGGTGTTACCTGTGCGGGGATGTGGGGAATTGGGCATCCCAATGCAAAATAAGACAAGAACTGGAAGTTTTAAAAAACAAAAAAGGGGGAGGCGGGGGAGATGGGCCATCGGGCTCTAAGCCCATTCAAAAAAACTAAAAGGGGAGCGCTGGTCCACCCGGCGCGATGATAAAAATAGGGTGGACCAGAAAGAGGGGGGAGCAGTTAGAAACAAGAGCGCCAATGATATGCTACCTATTCCATCAAACAATAGACAGAAAACAACCGGACGTGACATTGCCATTGACTATGACATTTCTAAACAGATTTTGACAACAGATTCGAGACATCTGCCTTATCGGTTGCGGCTCACCGAGGGTCTGCATCTGAGAACCGCCGACTGGACCATAACATCGATAAACACCGAAGAGCAGGGTGCTTGGCCAGCCGTTGAAGGTGAGTTCATCGTGATCGGGGACTGTAAACACACACCGCAAGAGATCGAGATTCTCCCAGGCACGCTGGTTAACAACCCTGGGAGGCTTGTTCTCTGGCTGCATTGTACCCACCCACCAACCTATTTAGCAAAGGGCCAGATCATCGCTCAAATTATCCCTACCCGAGGGCCCACAGATGTACCAGAAGTTCCAGTGGCCTGCCCGGTGCAGGCCATCACTGAAGAAAGGCCCCGGGTAGCCTGTGAGTTCAGAGTGGGTGGGGAGGCCCTGCAGATTACAGGCCTGTTAGACACGGGGGCAGATGTGACAGTTGTGACCACTAAGGACTGGCCGTCGCATTGGGCTTTGCAAAACGTAGCTGGACAAGTACAAGGTGTAGGAGGTATTCAATTAGCAAGACAATCCCAAAGCGTGGTACAAATTAAGGGGCCGGGAGGGCAATTGGCTAGTATTCGCCCTTTCGTTTTGAATTATAGAGCCCCTGCTTGGAAGAGACCTCATGGCCCAGTGGGGGGTCAAAATTGACATTCCCGACCCCTCACAGGATTTTTCCATAGTGGTCGCTGAGGAGCGCCCTACCCAGAAACTGAATTGGAAAACAGATTCTCCAGTTTGGGTAGAACAGTGGCCGCTGTCAAAAGAGAAATTGAAGGTGCTTGAAGAGCTCGTAGAGGAGCAATTAACCAGAGGCCACATTATTGAAACTAACAGCCCCTGGAACTCCCCAGTTTTTGTTATCAAGAAACCGGGGAAGGAGAAGTGGCGGCTCCTCCACAACCTCAGACAAATTAATAATGTAATAGAAGACATGGGGTCTCTACAACCAGGAATGCCTTCCCCAACCATGCTGCCCGAAAATTGGAAATTGGCCGTTATCGATATTAAGGATTGCTTCTTTCAAATTCCCCTACACCCTGACGATGCTCCGCGTTTCGCATTCTCGGTTCCCACCACCAACCGAGCAGCCCCAAGGAAGCGCTACCACTGGCGGGTTCTCCCTCAAGGGATGAAAAACAGCCCAGTCATCTGCCAGTGGTACGTTGCCTCCTTGCGGTCTCCCGTTCACGCAGCTGCGGACAAGGCCATCATCCATCATTACATGGATGATGTCCTTGTGTGTGCCCCAAACGATGACGTTCTGTCCCACGCGCTTGACCTCACAATCAATTCATTGATTGCTGCAGGGTTCGAGTTGCAGGAAGAAAAGGTTCAACGGATGCCACCTTGGCAGTACCTCGGACTGGAGATCAGTAAGCGGACAATTGTTCCGCAAAAATTGGAGATTAAAACAAAAGTAAGCACCCTTGCGGTTCTCCATGAACTGTGTGGAGCGTTGAACTGGGTAAGACCCTGGCTGGGTCTCACTACAGAGGACCTGGCCCCCCTCTTTGATTTATTGAAGGGGGGAGAGGAGCTTAGTTCTCCTAGGGCCCTTACCCCGGAGGCGAAGAAGGCCCTAGAGAGGGTCCAGGATTGCATGTCCACCAGGCAGGCCCACCGATATGACCCTGGCCTGCCTTTCAAATTTATTATCATGGGAAGACTGCCACACCTCCATGGGGTGATTTTTCAGTGGAGGACCATCTCTAAGAAGGATCGAGGTGGGGAGGATCCACTTTTAATCATAGAGTGGGTCTTTCTTAGCCACCAGAGATCCAAAAGGATGACCCGGCCACAGGAGTTGGTCGCTGAGCTGATCCACAAAGCAAGATCGCGGATTAGAGATTTGGCCGGGTGTGACTTCGAGTGTATTCACATACCAATTGGACTTCGATTGGGCCAAATTACGAAAGCAATGCTAGAACGCTTGCTTCAGGAGAATGAAGCCCTGCAGTTCGCTCTAGACTCCTTCACAGGACAAATTTCTATCCATCGGCCTGCCCATAAAATTTTTAATCAGGATGCCAAATTTGTTTTATCTTTGAAGAGTGTTCAGAGCAGGAAACCTCTCAAGGCTCTAACAGTGTTTACAGACGCGTCCGGAAGATCTCACAAGTCGGTCATGACTTGGAAAGATCCCCAAACTCAGCGGTGGGAGGCAGACATTGTAGAGGTGGAGGGATCCCCTCAAGTCGCTGAGTTGGCCGCAGTTGTTAGGGCATTTGAAAGGTTCTCTGAACCTTTTAATTTGGTAACTGACTCCGCTTATGTAGCGGGGGTGGTGTCTAGAGCAGAGCAAGCCATCTTGCAGGAGGTTTCTAACATTGCATTGTTCGATCTGCTCTCGAAATTAGTTAAGCTTGTCTCCCACTGAGAGCATCCTTATTATGTGATGCACACCAGGTCACACACCGAGTTGCCAGGGTTCATTGCAGAAGGTAACAGGAGGGCTGATGCCCTCGCTGCCCTAGCTGCAATGGCCCCATTGCCGAATGTGTTTGAACAGGCAAAGCTCAGCCACCAACTCTTCCACCAGAATGCGCCTGGCCTGGTTCGCCGATTCCACCTCACCAGGGAACAGGCCAAGGTGATTGTGGCTGCATGTCCTTCCTGCACCCAGCACTCATTACCAACCCTAAGTGCTGGAGTCAATCCCCGGGGTCTAAAAAGCTGTGAGGTGTGGCAGACGGATGTTACACACTTCCCTGAATTTGGCCGTGCAAAATTTATACATGTATCTGTGGACATCTTTTCTGGGGCAGTCTTCACCTCCGCCCACACGGGGGAGAAGTCCTTGGATGCAATCAAACACCTCATCCAGGCCTTCTCCTTTATGGGGATTCCGAGGGAGCTGAAAACTGATAACGGTCCGGCGTACCCATCCAAGGAATTCCGCGACTTCCTGCAGCAATGGGGAGTGGAACATAAAACTGGCATCCCCCACTCCCCCACAGGTCAGGCTGTGGTCGAGAGGACCCACAAAGACATCAAAAGGGTCCTCCACCAACAACAACAGGTGTTAAAGACAGAACTGCCCTCAATCAGGCTGGCCAGGGCACTGTTCACCATTAATTTTTTTAACTGCTCCTTCGAGGGTTTGAACCCCCCAGTCGTGCGGCACTTTGGTGCAAACCCTCAATTCGACACCAAGGTGAGACCGTCTGTCATGGTCAAGGATCCCGAGACCGGAAAGGCGGAAGGGCCTCATGATTTGGTCACGTGGGGCCGTGGGTACGCTTACGTGTCCACACCCGTGGGACCAAGATGGATTCCATCCAAGTGGGTGAGGCCCTACGTCCCGAAGGTCTTGGGGTCCCATGGCAAAAAGACCCACCTCGTCGCGGAAGCAGCATGGAGGCGTAAGAGGAAGGAGGAAGAGAATTGGGAAGAGCTCCCCTTCTCCTTTGATCTGCCTGTTTGTAGTTGATTTATATTTTCAGTCTTTTTCAGTTGGCAAGATGAACCCAGCTGGAGTCTGATGCCACGCTCCGAGGAGCTTCCATCTGATACTTGGAGTCAACCTACTGCTCCTCCGCGTCTGTCTCCCAGCCGTCGGATGGGTAATCCTGCAGCCGAAGGCAAATGTGTGGGCCACTCTAGCATGTGCGATGGGTCAGGACCACATTTGTCTTACGACTGCGTCAGCAGATAACCCTCTCTCAACTTGCCTTGTGGGGATCCCTTTCAAACCAGAGGAGTTCCCTCAAGGGCTCCTCCAGGTGCTAAGATCAGGTAAAACCCCATCGCCAAGCAACCCATTAGCCTTGTGGTCAACTTATCTACCTACCCTAACCCAATCTTCCGCCTACCCCGCCGAATTAGAGCTCCTTGGTTCAACTGATGCTTTCTTTTGTATCAAGTTCGTCTACTTCCCCCCAAAGGGACAGGAGCAGCTATACCACCGTATCCAGTCTAGTGTCAACATGCCTCGTGGGTGGTGTAAGGATACGGTGGAAGTAGATATACCGTCGAGTCCAGACAACAAGCCCCTGTCCCTTCCAAAAGGAACCTTTTTAATTTGTGGCAATCGGGCTTGGTCAGGCATCCCCCCTCACCACACAGGAGGTCCTTGCACTTTGGGACAGTTGAGCATGTTCACGCCCAACAAAACGACTCTTGCGAATTGGCACTACAAAATTTCCACTAATTCGAGGATGCAGAAGAGAGACTTGAGCGCGATTGACCCCGATTGTGATTCTGAAATTGTGCATTGGTCCAAATCAAAAGGAGTTGCAGTCACAATCTTTTTGCCGTGGGTTTCAATCGCAAAAACTCTAGGTGAATTGGCCCACCTAGAGTGCTGGGTGGTGAAACAAGCTAATTTGACAACTGATGCCCTAACGAACCTCCTGGGTGAGGAGGAGACAACGAGGCAAGCGACTCTACAGAACCGGGCGGCCATCGACTACCTCCTTCTATTACATGGCCACCGATGTGAAGAGTTTGAGGGGTTATGCTGTTTTAATCTGACATCTAAGGCAGAAAACATCCACGATACCATCCGACGGATGCAGGAAATGGTTTTGAACATCAAGAGAGAGACAGACGACTGGTTGAGTGGCATTTTCAGCAGTTGGGGACTTTCTGGCTGGGTTTCATCTGTTATCCGGACTTTGTTGCTGTGTCTGTTCGTTTTGGTATTAGTCATGATTTCCTTTGGACTTCTTAAGAGAATGATATATAATTTAGTTACCACCCCACACTCCCCCATCATTAACCGTCTTGCCATGACATCTGCTGATGACGACACGGAGCTGGAATTAGAGGAGGACCAAGAGGGTGCCCCAGACAATCCAGATGAAGAGGAGCACGGGTTGGGGTACCCGACGCAGTATGAATGGTTTGCCACCAGTTACCCCAATTCTGAATACCTTCCTCCTCCCCAACAATTCTACTCATCTTAAAAACAAAAAAGGGGGAGATGTGGTGGTGTGGAATCAGTTTTATCTGTTTCTTGTTCTGATTTTAGGTTGAAATTTAAAATGAAATTGTATGATGGTTCGTTCCCTGTACCCCCTATGTTAGTAATGGTTTCAACTTGTTTATGAGTTGGAGAGTTATGTTCGTTATGTGTCAATCATCCCTCCCCCCTGACTCCCTATTGTCAATCCTCTCTCTCCCTCCTTGGGCACCCTGTCCATCACCTCGGAGCCCTTCCCTGGATTCTGGAAAGTCCAGGAGGGGCGTTGAGTGATTGGAGGGGTCCCGGGGAATCCCCCACCCCTGTTATGTGACTGGTTCTCTGTTCCGAAGTTCACACCCCTTGTAACGCCCCCCTCTTCTCCCATTGGCTGACCCGTTGTTGCCACCCCTTGATCCTCCCCTGAATAAAAGGTCGTGCATAGCTCTGTTCAGGGCTCTCTCCAAGCAGCAGTCGGCCGAGGCAGAGCTCCGTGCTTGTTGCCCTCTCAATAAAGTCATCTTGCCACCCTGTTCGGAAGAGTCGGCTCTTTTCCTGCCGCCGTGGTCCTACGACATCCTGTGCCCGTAGCTGTGTAGGGGAATCAAGTTCCCACGGGAAGGAGGTGGCTTGCCCTGTCTGCCACCCCAACCCTTCCGCACGCTTGCCACAGTGTGAGGCTGAGCTAGCCTGGGGCTGCGCTTCACCAGCATTCAAGGACACTGTGACAGAAGGACTCTTCTCCTAAGTAATAAGTAGTTATGTCTAAGTGGCGAAACTGACTGAAAACCCTAAGTTGTGTTTTTCTATGTTGTTCAATAAGAAAGTTAATAGTTTGTAAGAGGAAAGAAGCATGTTTTTGAAGTTTTATTCTGTTTTAGGGTTTTTTTTCCAGCTTTTTTTTTCCTAATCATTTAGTGTGTGATAATAAAACTATTTTTTGTTCATTTTTAAGTTTAAGCCTGCTTTGTGTATTTTTCTCCTAATCTCTCCCTCCCACAAAAATATTAACACTAAAACCCCTATATTAATTGGTGTTTCTGCCTGGTTTTATTAAATAAAAACCATTACACAGAGCCAAACACCTTCCGACCATACAAGGGTCATCAGTAGAAAGCTGTGATGATCATGAACCCCTGAGAGGAGTGGTTGCCAAGTTTGCACAAGGTATCTCAGGAACCCCAAGAATTAGAGTTATTGGGTTCCTCCACTGTATCATACTGCATACATTTTTCTGTCTACCCAAAACCTCCTAACATCAATGAGTACCACAATATAAAACAATATCGTGGGGAGTTTTCTGCAAAAAGATAATGTCATCAAATAAGCCATATTGAGGCAGACAACCCATCTCACTCAAGACCCAGAAGCCTCCCTAAGGGATTGGTCTTGGTTTGTGGGGATCGGGCATGGGCAGGAATTCCGTCTCGGCTTTTAGGAGGGCCATGTACCATAGGGCGGTTTTCTGTACTGACACCCAACCAAACTTTAATTGGTGAACGGACTCACAAATAACAAATTGGCAAACAAAATTCAAAAGAGGAGTGCTGACCAATTGGATCCAAATTGTAATTCAGAAATTTTTCATTGGGCCAAGTCAAAAAGAGTTGCTGTGTCCCTGTTCCTTCCATGGGTCGCAGCAGCAAAAGCTCTAGGTGAATTGGGCCATCTAGAGTGCTGGGTAGTCAAACAGGCAAATTTAACATCCACTGCTATCAGCTCTCTCCTAGAAGACGAGGAAATTACCAGACAGGCCACTCTCCAGAACTGTGCTGATATAGATTATCTCTTGTTATTTCATGGACATGAATGCCAGGAATTTGAAGGACTGTGTTGCCTAAACCTGACCTCGAAGGCTCCAAACATCTATGCTGCCCTTCGAAGCATGAACAGCCTGATCGGACGAGTGAAGCAAGAATCTGAGGATTGGATCAAAGAACTGTTCAAAGGCTGGGGACTTACAGGGTGGTGGACTTCTATAGTTAAAACAATTTTGTTATTTCTTGTTATTCTTTTCCTTTTAACAATAGCATTCGGGATCCTATACGGTTTGATTTTCAAGGCTATCAATAGTCTCATACCTTCTGCTTCAGAAGTCAACCACATAGAGTTGGCAAACCTAATGCAGGCTGACTCCCCCACCAATTGTAATTGGTGAGAAAACCCACATTCCATGTAACCTAATTTTCTTAAACAAAAAAGGGGGGGGATGTTGTGTTCCTCTAAGGAATGGCTTTTCCCCTCAGAGTCCCCCTGAAGCCTGTGTCATGTAGTTTAACCGTTCTTCCCTATCTTACCTACTCCTGACCCTATTGGCTCAGGGCCAATATCTTTCCTTGGCCCAGAAACTAGATAAACCCCTGTCTCTCCCTGTTTGCTCGCTCTCTCTCCTCGCTCTCCTGGAACATCACACTGCCCCTTTTGTGTCAGTGCGATGGGCAGGCCGACACGCCCCCTTCAGTTTTTTTAAAGAGTCCCTTTGGGCCCTTGAGGCCCCCCGCCCCCATGGTCCCAAAAGTCCAGAAATTGTCTCTTTAAAGGGCATTGAGATGCCCAAAGTCCAGCGTGATTTCACAGGAGACACTTTGATCTTCTCCTGGGTGGTGGTCATGGTGGCACAGGCATGGCATCTGCAGCAGCGGCCCTTTGCAGTGGCTTGTGTGCAGTTCTTGAACCCTTGCTTTGGTAGGCAGTCATAAAGGGAACTTTCCTGGCACACACTTGGAGCATATCTTCCAGAGCTGGAGGAAGTTCTATGGGAAGGTTAAGGATGGCCGCCTTACACTGCTCGTTCGCATTTGCCAGAGCCATCTCTTTCAGCACCTCCTCCTGGGCTCCCTCTTTTTTCACCTGCAACTAGATAGCTCTCGTTAATTGCTCAACAAATTTTAGGAAAAGTTCTGATGGTAATTGCCTCACTTTGCTGTATGGTTCAAGAGGGCCCTCAGGCTTCATCAAGAAAAATGCTTTTGAAGCAGCATCTTTGATGCACTCCAAAACTGCCATGGGAATTTCCTGGGCCTGCCTGAGTGCTAAGACCCATTCCCCCTCACTGCACAAATGGTCAAAATGGATCGACAGGTTGTTGTTATCAACTACCGTTTCAGGATTTTGCCAAAGCTTGGGGAGTAAATATCTCGACAGCTTCTTCCATGCTGCCTCCCAGAGCCGAAACTCTGTTGAGAACATGAGGCATGAGAAAAGCTGGCAAAGATCAAAAGGGACCATCACGCTTTCTGCTAAATTTGCTTTTAAAAGGCCACAAAAGTATTCATTTTCGTGTCCAAATTCCTTGTGAGCTTTGTACAAATCCTGAATTGCCTGTTGGGAAAAGGGGTCCCAATAACTATGGAAAACACCTCCTCTTTTTGACCATTAAAATGTAACCAGTGTAGCAGAAAGAATGAGATTGGTTCCTGGTTCTGGGTTCCAGATTCCACCCCCGCCCTGCTCCGGAGGATGGGAACCAGAATTGGAAGCAAGGAAACCATGGGAACAGGAAGCAGGGAGTGGCTGGAGGCATGATCAACAAGCGGCAGAGTTGAAGGGTGGAACTTTGAGGATAGAGGGTGGAGTCGGTGGAGAAGGCAGTGCTAGAGGTGGCGCTGAAGGGAAAGAGGGGTTTGGGAAGAGGAAGGGGTTGATTGGGTTATGAAAGGGATTCTAGGAAGAAGGAGGGTAAGATGAAGAAGACTCCACGTGGCCCCTGCCATCTTGTTGAACAAAGGAAGTCGATGTCTCATGGCATCAGCCATCTTGTTGATCCCCCACCAAACGGAAAGGAACTCAGGGAACACTAAACTGGAGATTTGGGGCATTTGAACCATCCACAAAACTAAAACGAACATGGGATTTATTAATTGGGGAAGTCGGTAGGTTTGGGGTTGGAAGAGATTCCCAAACAGTCTGGCCAGGACTGCTCAGGTAGGGGGAATCCGGAATTCGGAGTGAGCCAGGGAGACTGCAGCTTCCCTGCACTTGTTCGCAGGTTGCTCTCCTCGGAATACCTGAGTTTAGGGAAGGTATTTTGGGGTTGGGAGAGACAGAAACTGGGGAACTGGGGCAGATTCACCAGGAGCTGGCTGTTTTCTTCACTTCATTTTACTTTTGTAAGGCAGATCGAATCTGCCAGCTCCAAAGTGCGAAATTTGCAGTAGCCATGTCCCCCAAACTGCCCAATTCAGCTAATTTTCTTCCAACAGTGTCCCAAAATTGGGTACTGCAGGCCTGTTCTAAGGACACTTGGGGGAAGTGAAGAAACAACCACCTAATGAATCTTTTAAGCTGTTTCTTGAACAACAAATCCCACCACCCTTTAAGGGTTCCCACAACTTGGTAAAAGGCTCCTTTTTGGGATGCAGAAAGCCGTGCACACATTGTGGCTTAAAAATTGAGAAAAAAACACCAAAACAACAACAACAACAACACACCAAACAGAGACAAAACCAGGACTGAAAACCCTTCTCCCTCCTCCTGGGGCTGCGCAGCCAAAATGATGCTCCTAACGAGTTTTGAAGGCTAGCCCTGAAGACCAAGCCCTTCCCCAAAGGTAGAAAACCTTTCCCCAAGGCTTATGGCCTCTGAAAGATTTTCTCATGAGATTCTCTAGCAGAGAATTCTCACCAAATCTGGCGTAGTAATGAAAAGCTTCCCAGTCACTATCCTCCACCTGAAAGTGACTCTTTATAGTGCAGAAGAGCTTTTTACTTTCAGTTCCCAGCAGTGCCACCCACTACAACGTAGTCTGCTCCCACTGGGAGTAGCTTGCCGATCGGGAAACTTTTTGCAGCAGGGGTTAAAGAAGGGGACAAACCAACACCCAGTGAGGGACAAGGTGGGAGTGGAACAGGGTTGGAGGGACATTCAAAGAAACCAATGGGAACATGAAGAGAGGAACCTCCTCGACCCTTGCCCTGTCATTCGATGTCCTTACCCCCACTCTCCAGAAGCTGGGAGGAACAGCCGAATGACAGATAGGGCCTGTAGGAGGGGACTGGGAGGAGTGACAGGGAAGAGGGTAGGGACAAACCTTGGAATAAAACACTTTCCAGGAGAACAGGGGAGTGCAGAACAAACCATTATAACACAAAACCCAATATAAAAATAAGTAACATAAAATACAATATGTAAACAAATAATGCAAAGCAACACGCTTGGAGTCTTGTTCCAGTATGGAGATGACATTCAGAGAGGCAATGAAACTCAGCAGCCATGCTGGGATCAGACTGTGGCATTGTTGAATTTCCTGGGACTAAGTGGATATAAAGACAAAGCACAAATATTCCAGACCACATTAACTTGCTCTGGGATTTGACAAAGGAGACTGGGATGGAAACAAAAAGAAGCAATTTGCCAAGTCTCACAAGCCATGAAAGGTCAGAGAGTTGTGTCCATTTCTTGGGATGGTGGGATCGTGTTACCTGTGGATCAGCAATTATGTGCTGTGTGAGCTTTTGAAAACAGCTCAGGAGGACTTTTTTTTCCTGTACTGATAATTCACAGGTTGCTTTTTTACAGCTCCCTTTTTACAGCAGTGAGCCCTTTTGGGGGCCCTGCTCTGGGGCTTCCATACCGCATCAACTATTTCCCTCTGAAATATGACACCCAGCACTGGGAAGTGCTGTCACAGTTCCTGGGCACCAGAGCTGTGGCCTTTTTTTGAAACAACTAAATAATGTCAGCCAAGGCTGGATTAGTCTCAGGGCAATGGCAGCTGCTCTTCTCTTGATCCAGGAAGCTCAAGAACTACTTTAGGACAAAATTTTGTCATTTATGTTCTACACATGATGCAGTTAGTACACCACGTGGCCTTGCTGGAGCAAGACTTTGTGACACTCAAAATAACTTCCATTGTTAACCCTACTATGTTCTCATCTGCCCAAAAAATAGAAGGAACCCCAAGGCATGACTGTTTACAGATTACAGAAGTAGTATATTCCAGCAGACCTGACCTAGGAGACAGCCTCTTGGAAAGACCTAATTGGGATTTGTTTAGTGATGGAAGCAGCTTTGTCTGAAATGCAAAATGATGCTGGAATTGAGTAAAGCAAACTGAGTTAACATTTGTGTAATGAAGGCTCTCTCTGGACTCCAGGATGGTTTGGATGGGTGGAGACAAGAGATCTCTGAAGTTAGGTTTTAGAAGAGGTGGTTTATTATAAAGGGTGTGGGGCCTTGCTTGGAGTTGCCAGGCCTTATGGAGTGGGGGAAGGGAGAAATAGGGAGAGGAAGTTCCAAGAGGAGGGTCCCTGGGAGGAAGTCTCAAGAGAGCGATCCGCTCTCTCCGGCCCCCTTATCAGGGGGCTTCAAGGTGGGCTGGAACAAGACTTGTGCCAATGGGGTTACAGATACCTGATACTTCAGGGGAGGGTCACAGGTGAGGGATGAACTATACATTGGGGGGTGAGACAGAACAATCCATTTGACCTTTGGACCTATCTGCAGGTAAGGGGCATTGTTTAATTAAGGGGGAATTACCTTCAGCTGGCCATATAATTGTTTTCCAGACATTCAGTAACTAGGACATCTCAGACATCGAAACTTGCTTTCAATTCTATCTCACTTACACGTTTCATATTCTCAAAATCTAAGCAGTCAAATTTATAAGGTTTTCTAGTTTCATCCTCCCCAACACATTTGGACTGATTAAAAATACACTTTTAAAAATACACATGGGACCATCTAGAAAGAAAGAGGCTTTCTGACATCTCAAGGCATGTCAATCAAAAATGTAAATAAATCTTGGATTTACTCAAAAGTGCACAGAAACCAGCAGAAGTCACCATCCTGCATTGCAGAGCACACCAAGTGGGTAAGACCAACCCAGAACTCAGGAATCATTTAAGCTGCTAAGGCTGCCAAAGAGGTTGCAGGAAAAGCCACATTAGAAAACAAAGTTTTATCTTTAATACCACTGCCAGAGGTACCTTTCCTAGTAGAAAAAAACCCAGAGTATAGTGCTTAAGGACTGTCAGTTAATTGAAACCTTAGAAGCAGGATTTGATCCATGAGGCTGGGCTGTTACTCCAACTGGGCAAAGAGTAGTCCCAGAATCCATCTTGTGTGAAATAGGGGATCACAACATAAAGCCACTCACTGGACTACTGAAAAACTCTTGAAACATTTCCAAAACCCTATAATTGGTTCTAAAATGTCTCAGACTGTACAATCAAGAATCCAATAATGTATAGTTTGTAGAAGAAACAATCTTAACACAGCTAACAAAGTAGTGCTAGGAGCCATAAAATCTGAAAATGTTTGGGTGAATACTAGCAGATCGATTTTACTGAATTGCCCAGAAAAGGGGGGGTATAAATCCCTCCTAGTTCTGGTGAATAGTTTTTTCTGAATGGCCAGAAGCCTTCCCTCATTGCACCAACCAGGTTGGAGAAGTGACTAAAATAGTGCTGAATCAAATAATACTTGATTTGGGGTACCTTTGGGAATATCATCAGACAGAGGTTCCCACTGTGTTGCAAAAGTGGTACAATAGGTTAAGAAAGCCTTGGGAACAGCTTGGGATCATCGTACTCCTTAGAGGCCCAAATCTATTGGCAAATTAGAGTGCATGAATGGTACAATCAAACTGAAATTTGGTGTAAAAGGTCAGGAAGCCTTGACACAGGTCCAAGCCTTACCTGGTCCAAGCTCTACTTCAAATTATAATTCAGCTGTGGGGCACCAGGAAAATCAGGCTCTGTGAGCTGCTCTGTGGTCAACCCTACTAACTTCCACATATTCCAGGAAACACACATGTAAAAGGAGAAGTTGATTTGAATAATTGCCCCAATTCTCTTAGCAAGACTTTACAGGATTTCCAGTGAGCAGTGGAGTTCTCTAGACTGACAGGACTGGACACACCAGGGCACAAACTCCAACTAGGAGAGTGGGTCTGCTGGAAAGACTGGGGAACTGCTCTGCAGCAGCCAAAGTGGAAGGGACCTCTCAAAGTGCCACTGACAACTTTTTACAATGCACAGCTCAAGAAGAAATCTGGACCAAAATTAACTCTGGTTACCCAGCTGGACTTGGAGAAAACATCTATTTGTAATGGTCACCACAGTAATTGCTGTATGGTTTTAGTTTGGATCATAATTCAGTGTTGTAGCTGTTATGCTATAAATGAAATAGAGATATTGAGAGACCAGCGCCCATAAGGAATTGAGTCTCAAGAAAACGCGGGGCACGATAAGGACAGTCGAAGAGCACAGCAATGATATTATATTGCACGTACTCAAAAGAGGGCCTGTAGAAAGAGCCACCTAAAAAGGACACTCGACATTGAAGACAGACTGTAAACCATACAGCACTTCCAACCACAGGTGTGACTGTGTCAAAGAAAGTCAAATACGTTGGGATAGTTGATTGTCGCAGTGCTGTCCTTTGCGCTGACCAGTGCAGCTGCAGGCTAGCTCAGCCCCTTGCACTGCAGCAATGTAGCTAGGTCGGGGTGGCAGGCTGCACAAGCCACCTCCTCCCTGTGGGGCCTTGATTCCCCACACCAGCGACAGGCAGCTAGATGGAACGCACGACCGCAGCAGCCGAAGGAAGAGTCGACTCTCCTGAGCAAGATGTAACACAGGTTTATTGGGGGAGAGGGAGCACAGAGCACAGCACTCTCTAACCTGCTGCCCAGAAGAGCGCAGAGAGCAGCTGTGCATGAGCTTTTAAGGTGGGGTGGAAACAGGGGTGGCGACAACCAGTCAGCCAATTACAATAAACTGGGGAGTAACTGGGGGTGTAAACCTTAGAACTGGGGACCACCCACAAAGTGGAGGGAGGGGATTTCCTGGGCCCCATCCTATCACTCGACACCTTCCCTGGAGCTTTCTAGAAGCCAGGGAAGGGTCCTGGAGTGATAGACAGGGCGCCCAAGAGGAGAGAGAGGGGATTGACAACTTGGGTACAGGGGGAAGGGATGATTGACAATTAATGGTCTCTCTACACTTTGGGGTAAACAAGTTTAAACCATCACAGAAAACGGGGGGGGGGGGGGGGGGGGG
>JAIXNV010000500.1:9030-24454 GCA_020917445.1 Riparia riparia
TTTCAATGCTCTCTTTTCCATGGGAATCCCTAAAAATGCAACACCACCCAAGCCCCAAAGAACTCAAGTCCCAGAGTCTTTTTTGCATGTAGAACGAAGGGATGTCTGCTGTCTTGACACTGGCTCCCATCTGCGTGCCCACTTCTCTTCCTCCAGTCTTGGGGTCCGCGTCTGCTTGCGTCTGGACTCGGTACGGTTTCACGTGCCTTGCCGCCAGCCAGTTCTGTCAGTCTGCTGTGGAGACACAAGCATATCCCTTGCCCCAAGGTATTAACTTGAATGGCCCTTCAATCTGTCCTGTTTCTGGGTTTCTGACCAAAACCAAAGATCTTTCCTTCAGCTTTGCTCCAGTGCTGTTTGAAAAATGTCTGACAATTGGTGGAGTTGGCTCTGCAAAAGAACCATTTAGAAAATTCAACACATACAAGGCTTTATTCAAGAGCATGTACGGTGTTGCGTCTGCTTCTCCTCTTTTTTGTCTGTCCAAAAGGGATTTAAATGTGTGATGTGTCCTTTCAATGATTGCTTCACCTGTTGGAGAGCGTGGGATACCAAAGGTATGATGGACGCCCCACCTCTTCAGGAATTTGTCATGCACTTTCCCTATATATGTTGGTCTGTTATCTGTTTTGATTTCTTGTGGCATGCCCAATGATGCAAATGCCTGCAAGAAATGTCGACAAGCATGTTGTGCTGTCTCACTTGTGTGCAATGATGCAAAGACTGCACCTGAGAATGTGTCAACTGAAACATGAACATTTTTGAGTTTCGCAAAGGATGGATATTTTGTGACATCAGTTTGCCATAACTGCAAACTGTGCAATCCTCTTGGATTGACTGCTCCCACTGATGCAGGAGGCTGCACAAGCTGACAATCTGGGCAACTACTAATGATTTCCTTTGCCTGACTTTTGGAAATGTGAAAAGTTTCCATTAGTGCTTGAGCATTCCGATGGAAGAATGCATGACTCAGTTTTGCCTGTTCAAAAATGTTCGGTAAAGTCCTTGAAATTGGCATGGTCAATTTATCTGCGTGTGCATTACCTTCTACTAAAAATCCTAGGAGAGATGAACGTGCCCTGAGGTGAGAAACAGCGTACTTACGTTTTTTGTGTTACAACAATGTTCTCATGCACAGCAAGCATGAATACTGCACCTTGGACAAACATCCGGTGAGCTTGCGATCTCTGTAAGTTCTGGGCAGTCCTTTTTGAAGTGCCCTTGTTTGCCACACTTGTAGCAATGTCTTTGTTGAAAATTCGCGAATGCATCTTTGACAGCCTTTTCCACCTGATCTCCCAAAACAGAAGCAACGTGCTGCGGTGTCCCCACCTTGCTATATGCCTCTGTCATTTCTGCCATAGAGAGCTGGCCAGGCATCGCACTGCTGATATGTTTGCATTCTGGATTGGCATTCGCAAATGCAAGACACCGAATCAAATGTGGTTTCATCCCCTCATCACTGACTTGCCTGTCCACTGCTTGCGTGAGACGATCGATGAATGAGATGAAAAATTCTGAAAGACCTTGCTTTATGTCTGTATAACTACTTTCTGTAACTTCTGTCGGTGGAATTTGCACCATTGCCTTTCTGGCTGCATTCTTGATGTCTGTCAACAGTTTTCAAGGAAGAAGTCTGGCTTGACGAGCTGGATTGTCAAGTGGTGGATCACTGGCCAATTGTGCAATGGTGAGGCCTGCATTCCTCCTCCCTGATATTTGTCCCTGAGCTCATTAAGAGCTCTTCTCCATTTTGCTTCCCAGATGATGAACTGCGAGTCGGTGAGGATCATTGAAGCAAGGGATCTGAGGTCAAATGGTGTTAAATCATATATATTAAATGTCCCTTTTAAAAGTTCTTTGAACTATGGAGACCCCAATCCATTATCACAAATGGCCTTCATCAGATCTTTGATGACTTCATGATCCAATCGCTCCCATCTTGGGTTTGCATCCTGTGCATCATGAGTCACCGGCATTGCCACACTTCTTGAACCCATTGGAAGCGTCTTCCCTTTCAATGCATGCTTTCTTATTTCAGTCCAATCTGTTGCACAAAATTCCCATGCACCAGGAATCTGTGTCTTGTCTGACACTGGAATTGATTGCTGTATTTGCAGCTTAACTGCTGCTTCATCCTTTCCAGGATCTACCTGTTTTTGAGGCTGCACCTCATCCTGTTTTGTTTCCTTTTCTTTTTCTTGAGGAACAGAAGCTGGGGAGTGCTGGGCATCACACAATTTCTCTGCAATACCTTTCCTCTGAGGAAAAAGTCAAGATAAGAAGACATTGTGTCTTGTTGGAATTCCGAAGCTGCTTCACTGAATTGCCGGAAAAACTGCTTCATAAAGTCCTAAGATAACAAAAATGATGATGCTTGACATGAAAAATCAAATGCTTTTGCTGTCTGGATAGGAATGCCCTCTGAAGCAGTGATGCAGATGATGTCGTCATCAGTGATTGACATGTCTTGTTCTTCTTGTGCAGCTTCATCGTCCCTCACCATCAACAAAGGCCCTCTCAGCTTTTGTTTGAATTGCTGTTCTGAAGAAGTTGATTTTTTTTTATGAAACTGGAAAAAAGTGGTGCAACGTAGTTGTCTCACTGCTGAAGGGTGCTCCACTCTGTGTTCCTGACACTCGTTGTGATTGTTGTGGTTACACAGTCCTGTCCCTAGGTGACGATGACACGTCGACAGCTGGCATCTGCTGGCTCACGGTACTGTATGGATCTGATATTTCTTTCCCTGCCTTTGACAGAATATGTCAAGTTCTCAAAAGGCTTTCAATTTCTGGGTACATTTGTAAAACCTGATATGATTTTGGACGTGCGCCCATCTGCAGAAACGCAGCAGCTGTGTTTGAATCGCCGCGTGTAGGCGGTTCCACGACCAGTGAGCCGCTGGTGGGTGGAGTCGAGCTCCGTGACGTTTGCCGCGTAGGGGTGGCACCCTGGAGAGACTCTCCGCTTTGGCCACGCCTCATCCCTTCCTGTTCCGCCTCCGCCTGCACTGCCCCTGCCTGTCCTGGCCTGGCGGCGTCTGGCAAGGTGTCCCCTTCCCACTCACGCCCAGGGTCCGCCCCTTCTCCCTTGTCATCAGAATTTGCCCCACCCAGAGCAGGATCGCATTTCGGACCTCGTCCCACCCCTGCCGCGCCTGCGCCTGGACCCACCGTTGGTGTTTCTGGGGTTTGTAGTACTCTGCTTGGTGTTTCCGGTTTCAGTCTCCCCCCTGCGCCCCGCGACACCGATGTATTTTGAACTGTGTTGCTTCCCGTAGCTTGCGTCATCAACATGCGCCAAACTGCCAACATGGATCCCACCGCCCCCAATGGCTCATTCCACTGCTCGCATGCTCGCTCCATTTGTCCATGAACTGTTCTCCCCTGCATTTCCCCCCTCCCGACCCAACACGCTTCCTGACCGCGCTTCACAGTGTTCAACGCCCTGGTGAGATAGGTTAGGATCGCCCCCGCGTGCACACACCACAGTTCCGCCCTCCGCTACCGACTCAATCAGGACCTGTTGTTCTCCTGGCGCTCCCCCCGCCCCCTCCTCCCCACGTGCACCCAGTTCCTGCACGGGAAGGGAAAGGAGCGGTGGGGTGCTGCT
This sequence comes from Riparia riparia, assembly GCA_020917445.1. Classification (NCBI taxonomy): domain Eukaryota; kingdom Metazoa; phylum Chordata; class Aves; order Passeriformes; family Hirundinidae; genus Riparia; species Riparia riparia. Next base: position 12,643 of record JAIXNV010000500.1, read on the forward strand.
GTGTGGTGACTGTGGGGTGGTGAAGGGACTCCGAGGTGAACTCTGTGTTGGACCTGTCTTCCCTCTCTCTTGGGATAAGTGTGATGTGCCCTCAGGAGCTGATTTAAAATAAAGCATGCCCACCTCCTCCTGGTCACTGGGATGGATTAAAAGTTTCTTCTTTCCTGGGACTGGCATTTGATCGGCTTTTGGGGCTTTTGATGTTTTTTGTGGCGAACCCTGAGAGAGCTGAGAGCTCCCCCCTCCTCCATCTCCCAGAGGAGGTACTAAACCTGGGGAAAGTAGCTGTCTGTCTCCTCCCTCTGACTGGCAGACAGATAAAGTGCTACTGTCCTCCCCCCTGCCACTTGGCAGCTGCCCAACTTTGGGACTTCTATCGGTATTCTCCGATATAGCTTCTAACATAATTCTACCTGTGGACAAGAGCTTAGCAGCTATCTTGTCCTTCTTTGTGGCTCTATCATACAACTCCCTATTTGCTTCCTGCCAAAACCCTGGCTCAAATAGGACATGGGTCTCACAGTGAGGGTAAGGGCAATTACAAAGGACCCAGAGCATCAACACCCAATGCTCTTTTTCCTTGAGAGCCACACTGTGTGTTGAAACCAACCCCCTTAGGGCAGCTAAAATAAAGATTTGTTCCTGTGAAGTGGTCCCCCCCATGATCTAGATCCAACTGTTCTTACCAAAGCACAAAGGCTTGTGTGCAGCTGTTGTTGAATTCTCCTCAGAGGTGTCCTGATCGCTGACCAGCAGGTTTCAGGGTGATGGATTCCAGGGCCCTTGGAGATCTGTCAGTCTGGGACGAATTTGAGATTAGCTGCTCTGGCCAGAAATGTTCTTCTTATCTTCCGCGGAGCTGACCATCTGGCTTTTGTCTTCTGAGGGTTTGCGATGTTCACTGCAGAAGGTTCACTGTGACCCTTTGGGTGCCCCTTTCCAGGGGCCCACCCAGGGACGCCAGTTCTTGGGTTTTTTTCTGAGATTCAGGTGGTTTTAGAGTCTTTTTGCCTTCTCCAAAAAGCTCTGAGCCAGACGTAAAAAAGAGACGGAGTCTTCAGGTTCTGATTTTTCAAGGTTGCACGCTTTGTTTATTGTTTCTTATCTTACAATTTTCTCAGTACCCAATAAAGCTCTGTGCAGCTGCTCAGGCATCTGTTAACTCCCCCCGGACTGGGCTGTTGCCATCTTTTATACTAATTGTTATGTGTTCTTTAGTTATCATTATTTGCGAATACCTTTCACTTACACTAAAAAGGTCATCCCTACTTTGACCCAATCTCTTGAAGCAACTTTGTGCCACCGTCACTGCAGAAAATGGAGTGAGGGAAGAAGAAAGAAGAAGCAGGAGACAACGCCCCAAATCCTCCACCTTGCTCCCATTCACTTCCATACTAAAAACCCAAATTTACTCTTTTCCCACCCTGTGACAAGCTAAACTACTATCTTCCACATTCTTGTGGCTTGCAATTCTTCCCGCAGTGCAGGAAGCCTTTCCCATGGACAGAGATCAAAGCCAATGTCCCTCTGGGCTCTGGACCAGGGTCCGAGACCACCCTGTCCAGGTCTCTGACCCTCCAGGGCAGTCAAAGGAATGCCCTAGACTCCAACAGGGAATGGGTGCTAGTAAAAACCTGAAAAGAACAATCTTTAACTCCTCAATGGGAAGGTCCTTTTCAGGTATTGCTGACGACCAAAGCTGCAATCTGGACCAAGGAACGAGGGTGGATCCACGCCAGCAGAATCAAAGGACCTGTGGAAGAACCTAAGGAGTGGATGATTACAGCTAAACTGAGTGATACAAAATTGACTCTTAAATGGGGACTGGGTGGTAATGAGCTGGGAAAACCCAAATGATCCAAGAAACATACCCAGGATCACACCTAATTGGGAGATAAGGCCAAGCTTATATCAGTGGTTTCAAGTACCGCCTGGACAAGCTTTGAGATGCCTCCGATACCCTCCTTGGGGAGGAATACTTCCACCCCAAACAAGAGGATCAGGACTGTTTCGGACAGAGAACTCTTGTATTCACGCCTTAACCCGTGATTTATGCAAAGAAGAAGAGGAGTTGCAACTTCCATCAGTGCCAGACCAAATACACTGTTTGATCCACCCAAATACCAGACATGCTAGCTGGGTTAAATGTAAATGTTTAGATTGTGGGAAGAATTGGTATTGTAGTTCACATAAGCGATGCTCTCGTTGCAGGAAGTGTCAAGGGCCAAATCGATCTCCTATCCAAGTAGAATTCAAAGAAACTGAAATAATAACTTTGTTTTGCGGATGGGAATTATTAGTGCCTGTTGAATGGGACATACCTGAAGAACAGTGGGAAACGACAGTTAAGGAGTGTCAAAAACGATTTGTCTGGAAATTAGCTAAGAGGAAGTGACAAGGAAATAGAGGGCAAGACCAGATTGGCCTCTGTATTCACCATCAAGAAGATCAAATACACCTGCTGTGGGTTGCAACCCCATAGACATGGGAGGTGGGAGTATAAGCCATACTGGACCTCTGTTACTCCTTTTTCTGTCACTCAGTTTTTGTCTTCTCCCTTTTGGGATATCGGCAAGGCAATGCTATAGGTGTTACCAAAAGCTGTACATGGAAAGACACAGAGGCTCATTTTTCATTTCTCACATGCATGTCAACAGCCAGTGTTATAACCCATCCAAATTAGGCAATTGTATACATAAAAGGAAAAAGTACTGGATTGCAGAGAACTTAGGAACAAGTGGTAGCAGGATGGGAAGTCAGTGCCCAAAAGAGGAGAGATGGATTTGTTTTACCTACATTAGTGGGCACAAAGCACAAGATTTAGTAAAAGAGCAGTTGATAAGCAAAAAGGCTAAGTCAGTACAACCACCTAAGCCTGTGGCAATTTCAATCAATGATTTGTATACCAAACTTGAACAGCAATTAGAAAAAGAAATAGATATCTCAAGGATGGCTAAAAATCAGTTTGTAGAATTGGGGGAAAGAATAAGTAAGGAACTTGACATAACCAATTGTTGGGTCTGTGGAGGGGCTTTGATGTCAGAAGAATGGCCATGGAAAGGCAGCAGCTTAGGCCCACTTGAGCTTCTAAAATGGAACCAAGCAAGTACAAGTGGAGAAAACAGACCAGAAGGGTGGATTTTAAGCTCAACAGTGATAGGGGAAGAATGGCGCACTGGGAGAAGGTTCCTTTATGAAGTAAGAAAACACCCTATAAAAGATATAAAGTTAGTAATGGAAATTCTGTATAGTAGGTCCCAGAAGCACCAACCGTGTATTGGACCCGAGAAAAAGCAAAAAAAGTGAATTGTAAGTATGATAACAAAACAAAATTTTTCAATGTAATGATACAGGTAAAAATCCTTACTGTGGCATCCTGGAAATTTCCCAATTTTGGGAGACTATAGATCAACAAAAATTTAACTATTGGAAAGCTCCAGATGGCTTATTTTGGATATGTGGAAAAAGAGCATACCCCAAACTCCCCTCCCAGTGGAAAGGGAGCTGCATTCTGGGAATTATACAGCCAGGATTTTTTCTTTTACCAGGACCTGATGGGGATCAATTAAGGATACCAGTTTATGAGGATCTAAAGAGAAACAAAAGAGAATTGATTGGAGGATTCCAAAAATGGGGAGATGAGGAATGGCCCCCTGAACGCATACTGGAAACATATGGGCCAGCCACCTGGGCACAAGATGGGAGTTGGAGATATCGAACCCCAATTTATATGTTACATTGTATTATAAGACTTCAAGCCGCTGTAGAGATAATAACAAACAAAACTGGTCAGGCAATGGAATTAATATCAAGGGAACAAACCCAAACAAGAGCAGCCGTGTGTCAGAATAGGTTGGATTTAGACTATCTATTAGCTGAAGAAGGGGGTGTTTGTGCAAAGTTCAATACATCAGATTGTTGTTTAAAAATAGATGACAATGGAGATGCCGTCCTGGACATAGTCAATGATATCAGAAAAATCGCCCATGTCCCAGTTCAAAAGTGGGAATCAATGCTAAATACTAGCTGGTGGGATAATGTGTTGGGAGTAGAATGGTGGGAAAAGTTAGGCTTCTTCCTTTTATGCACTACAGCTGGTCTAATATTTCTTCCTTGTTTGATCCCCTGTTTCATTTGGCTCATCACCAGTGTGGTACAAGGCATGCAATTAGTGAACATTGACCAAAAGCAGCCTTCAACAACACCCCCACAAAGAATTATGGTGTTAAAGAAACAAAATAATATAGAAGACCCCGTCAAAGAAGCGAGATTGATTTGTGAAAAAAATGAGTGAATAATGAAGGCTAGAAAACAATGAATATTGCTCAAGCCAAATTAATTATAAAAAAGAAAGGGGGAGGATTGTGAAAAGTGCATATTATATGGCTCTACGCAAGATATTTACTATATGTATCATGTTGTATGGATTGTTAATGTTGTATTAATCTTTTGATAGTATGGTAAATGTAGTTTTGTAGTTAAAATGTAGTTTTTATATGCCAACCACAGGAAAACGTAAAACTTTCAAAGAAAGAAAGAATTTACTACTTCCTTATCAGAAGAGACCAACTTCTCCTGCTTTGATCAGCCCTGAAGAAGCCATCGAGATTAAAGGAAAAAAGTGATACTAACCAGAGACAATTTTTGTTTGGATGGAATTTATGCATCATGTATGAAATGTATGAATATTCAACAGGCTATTGCTTTTAAGGGATAGTCCTTTGTTAATAGGGATCCTTCTTCAGAGCTTTTTTGCTTGGGGAGGCACCCAGATGTCTGTAACTTTTTTTTTTTTTTTTTGTCTCATGTTGTCCTAACCCTAATTGTTCAATTTTTTACTCTAATTCTATTTTTATAACCATCTTATTTACTATTAAACTTCCAAATTTTAAAAAGAAGTGATTAGGGTTTTTCACAAGGTACGTAAGACTTGTAGGCCTCCTCTGCCCAGAAACCCATTGAACAGTGATGAAGAGAGGAAATAGGAGTCCTACCAAGGGTTCATTTATCACATTTGCATTGAAAAGGTAGAAAGGTCAGAACCAGGAAGACTTCTTTACTTCCTCCTTTTGGGGATCCCTCCCCAAGAAAAGGACCACCGACACATTTCAAAGAACAAACTATGCATGCTTAATACCTTTTGAACTAATTACCATACGAAGCGAGGAATGGGATGTACCAGAGTTATGAATATGCATTTGTGTTTTCGGTATTTAATACTTTTGTAAATAAAAGGACTCTGTGATCACCTGTAAACTGTGGTGTGAATTTGGGAGATATCCCGGACTCTGCCCGGTGTTGTAATAAGCATACACTTTCTAACTTTAAACTGTTAGAGAGGTTTTGTCCATCACAGTTGGGTATTGATACTAGATCAGTACTCACATTTTCTTTAGTAAGTCAAGATGACCTTGCTTCTATAGATTCTGGACAATGACCAGGGACTGGACAATAAAGTTGCCACCTCTCCACTCCACTGGCCAGGCTAGAAGTCCATCAACTGTCCCTCATCAGAGAGGAATGTGAAAACAACCACTTTGTTTATGTTACAAGCATGAGAAGGCTCCACTAGAGAAATGTCAACATTCACAGAAGGCTAAAACTCAGTGCCAACAGCCAGCCTGTTCTGATACACCGCCACCCTGGTTTGGGATAATTGCTTTGCTAGTAGCTCTAGGGCTCTTGCTGTTTTATTCGTGTTATTTTTATTTTTTTTTTTACAACTGTTTGCAATTTAATATTACAGTTCAACATATATATATAGGGGTTCGGTATCCCCAGCTTCCATCCTGAGCCCAGGTAGTGGGTCTGTATTATTCAATAATTTTTTCTGGTGGCCATTCTTCATCTCTCCAAGTCTGAGTCCCTCCTGTTAGATCTCGTTTCCATTTTCGGTGTATTTGCTCTTATAGTGGTTTTCCCAATATCCTGTCTTGTGGTTTTGGTAACAAAAAAACCCTGGTTGTATTATCCCAATTGTATAACTGCTTCTCCAGTCCTTAGGTAACTTACTATAGGCCCATTTCTAGAAATCCAAAACATATATTCAGGAGCGTCCCAGTCTATTGTGGTGCTTGGGAGCTTTTCCCAAAATGTCTTTAGATTTTCTACCTTCTGGACAGGATTTCCTATGCTCCTCCTGCACTAAAATAACCCTGATTCCTTTACTGTACAATTATTGTTATTAAATGGACTCCAGTATTTATTAGGTGCCTCCAGCCACTACCAATTAACTGTAGAGTTTGTGGTATATACCTTCTTACAGGGAGTCTCTCCTACTTTGGTTTTAGAAGTATTCCTTTTTTGGCGGGGGGGAACAAACATTTGTTCCTTACCACTGAATCTGTTAGTACTCATTCTTTAGGACTGTCTTCTGGTTTGGTAATTTTACTTCAATTCCATTTTAAAATTTGCTTAACCTCTAGCCCTGCACACCTCTATGGCTGCTCTTTTGTCATATGGGAACTTTTATAAATCTTGCGATTAAAAACATTTAATTCAGCTGCTACTTGCCGCATCAAGTCTAAAAATAAATTTTGGCTCAAGGTGGGAAAATTTAATTCAGACACCTTCTTTTTTAGGTTCTCACAGAAATCAGAATCTGGGTTTTCAGGCTGTGTTGTTTTCTTTATAGTTTTTATTGACTTTTGAACTTAACCTTCTTTATACTGATCTTGTACTCCCCTGTTATCAGAATGTCCTTACATGCCTGATTTGGTCAAACATATATTCCTCTCCCCTGGGACATACATATCTGCTAATTGATCTTCCTTTTTCTTTCTTTCGGCCTATCTAAAATTCTTGTTCACTCTCAGTATGTTTTTGCAACTTCTCCTGGGCATAGTATTTTGCATTCACATGAGTGTTTCCTACCGTGGCAGATATAAATCCTCATCCATATCGGATGGTTTGATAACACTGGGTTGCATGACCCTGCCCAGGCCGGATTTAGACTCAAGGTAGTCATTATGAGTGGGGGTCCAGTATAACATACCCTTCCATTCCACCAACCTATTGGGTTGCCACCAACAGCTGGGGTCTGCATCTTTTTCATTGCAAAGGTAGGGGTTAATCTCGTCTTGCCCCCTGATGTTGCTCTTTGGGTTTTTTTCACCCACTGACTCTTTACTCTCTCTTAATTCTTTGTCTTTACCTGGTAGGTTGTCAAGGTCACACTCCACTCTTTTAAGATCTGTTTTTGCCCACAAATTGTGTTTAGTCTTGTTCACCCATAGCTTCCACTATTTTTTATTATCCTGGTGTAGTCAACCTGTTGTCACTAATATTTTCAGTGCTAGATCTGTTTCCTTCTGGATCTAACTTTCACAACTCAAACAAAGGCCTCTCGGAATCCTGGCTCCCGATGAGTGGGCATATCAAAACTCTCTACATTCTATGTACCTAAAACAGCCCCAGGGTTTACAGTCACGATTCAGGCCGGTACATTTGACTTCTCTTGGTCTTAGGTGGTTCTTTTTAGGATGTCTCCTCGACATTCACTTGCCCTTCTTTTCCAAGGTTATTTGTAGATCCCTGGGCTGTGAGGTGATTTTCCACTGCCGTCATTGGTGGTTCCACTGGTTCTTTGACTTTTGATGTGTGAGTCCACCCTTTCTTTGCTGTTCTCACTGATGTGTCTGTTGTTAAGAGAGTTAAATATAGACCTTCCCATTTTGGGGTTAAAGTCTCTTCTTTCCAGCTTTTAATAAATATTCAGTCTCCTGGTTGTATCTTATGAATTTTAAACCCCAGTGGTCCCATTTGGGCTAGCATTCCTTTCTTTTAACTTGGTCACATGCTGTCCGATTGTTTGGATATAATTTCAAATAGATATATCTTCAATCATTATTGATGTTTGGGGTATTTCCTGGGAATATGGCATTCCATAAAGCATTTCATATGCTTAAAGCACCGTATCTGCATTGGGAAGTGTTCTTATGTTAAGGCTAGAGGTAAACATTTTACCCATGACATCTTAGCCTCAATCATTAATTTGGTTAGTTGTTGTTTTATAGTTTGGTTCATCCTTTCCACCCTCCCAGAGCTCTGAGGGTGCCAAGGAGTATAATATTCCCAGGAAATACCCATGGCTTGTGCTATACCCTAAATAACACTAGAGGTAAAATGGGGCCCCTGATCAAAATCAATGGTCCGAATAACTCCAGACTGGGAAATAATTTGTTCCAATAATATTTTAACTACAGATTTGGCAGTGGCCCTTGCAGCTGGGCAAGCTTTTACCCAGTGAGTGTTAGTTGGACTACTAACACTAAAAGATACTTCCATCTACCAACTTTTGGAAGCTCAGTATAATCCACTTGCACCCTCTCAAAAGGTCGGTATGCTATTTTCTGTCAGGGTTTGTCTCATTACTTTCTTGTTAACCTTCTGACAGGTAAGACACCCTTGTGTTATTTGTTTGGCTATTTAAAAACTCCTAATACAGCCATAATACTTTAAAAAACGATCACACAAGGCCCTTGTTCCCCAGTGAGTACACTGATGTGATTGGTTTAAAATCCTCTGTGCACAGGCCTTGGGCAAAATTTCTCTTCTGTCCAAGAGTACCCATTTCCCCCTGTGATATATGTCCTAAAGTTAATTTTGTTTGAATATGTCTGTATTATAATACACCCATATAAAGTATAAGTTTTATATCTGCCCAAATGTGTTGTAAGAAAATGAGACAGAAGCTACACAAGAGGGGGGTACAGGGTATCTCTGCTGACAGCACAGTACCAGAAAAAGGACACGAGAACTATGCTAAGAATGACATAGAAATGCCTCTGCTGGGAAACTCTGAAAGGAACACAAAACCATGGAAGAAGCAGATGAACAGCTCAGGAACCGAATGATCACGTCAGATCCATATCTCATCCGACTCCTCCAGACATTATCATATCTACGCCACACCTGGGTTCGACGATTAAGGTCATTGTCTACCCAGGAAGAACTATTCAGAACACCCAGACCCGAACATGAATAGTTAATGAAGCTGCCGCGGACAGGGAAAACATTGGAGCCCCGATTTTTCTCAGCGATCCTGTGTATAAAAAGGGGCAGCTTCAAGCCAGAGATGTGAACTTGGGGGGTGACATACTGGCAGAGTGTGTTACCGGGTTCACCCAGCACCGATCCCGGGCTCGACGCTGTCCTTTTAATTGTGGCTGACCGAGAGTGTAATTTTGTCTCTCAATAAAATTCTAAATTTTGATTTCTAAAATTTGGTCCATCGTATTTATAACAATTCTGGTGACCCCAACGTGATTGGCATAGTATTGGGACCCTCGGACCCCCGTCGCTGACCAGGAGGCACCCTGCTGAATTCAGTGGCCTGGCAGAGACGGTGGGGCCTTGTGGAACCGATTGGCCACACAATGAACTTAAAACCGAAAAGCCACACTTAAAAGGGATTTAGGCAAAATAAGAGCTCAAAGGGAACTCAAAGGGGGGTCTGGGGAACAGAACCTCCGGAGCCGCGGCAAGGAAGATCAACTCGTAAAAATCTACGTGGCCAAAGAGCCCACGCAGGAAAAGGATCATAAGTATTGCGTGGTTGAGTGGGAGTGACCGAGCATGTGAGTGAGACGTGATTTTATCACAAAGCGAGTGGGGACCCCAAAATTGCAGTTCCACTTCCCCGCGAGGGGTTTGGTAGGTTGCGGGGGAAGTGAAAGTTTCGGGAGTAAAAACACTCACCTCACACGTCAACCCCAGAAACTCAGGGAGTTTCAGAGGGGGGATCGGTCTCAGGAAGGCTGAAAGGGAAGGGTACGTCCTCACGGGAGTTCCAGGACTGGTAAACCTTTCAGCCTCGGACCAGGAATGGTCCAGGGGAGAGTGAATAGGAGAAAAGAGCTCGTAATCACCGGGAAAAGCCCTGAGGGGGAATCAATCACCCTTAAAGGGCCAGTAACTGGTGAACCTACACTATGGGACAAGGGAAAAGTAAAACCAAAGAAAAGGTCACAGGGAAGTCTAAGATGGGGATTGTTAAAGGTATCCCTGAAATCCCGATTGAAAGTCCTTTGGAGTGGATGTTAGAACATTGGAAGGAATGTTCGGTGAGAAGAAGGAGGTCTAAGAGACAAATGATTCACTACTGTATCGAAGTGTGGGGGGAGTAGAAGTACGGGATCATGTGATATGGCCTGTCTTTGGAACATTTGAGAAATGGATTTGTATGGCTTTGGTGAATTATGTGAAGGAGAGAGGGAGTAAAGAGGAACATGAGTATGCACTAATCTGGGGACAAATCGATGCTAGACTTTTGCCAGTGAAACTAAGGGGTCCGGGGACCACCTCAGGTGATAGGTGGGAGCCTTTAGATAACCTTCCCCCACCTTACCTGGTACCTTCACTCCCTCCCCTTCCAAACGTGGGAAACCCCCAGGACCCCGTGGGACCAGGGTTCCCCTTGGGACAAGGGACCCCCGGCCCCGCACCACTACCCTCTGCTCCTCCTTTGGAGCCACAGCCCCCACAAGCAGTGGCTCCATTCCCACTGGCCGGACTCCCTCCTCCACTGGAACCCGTGCCGGCTCCCCGACCATCTCAGGGAATGCCACAAGCTCTCCCGACCCCAACCCCTCTCCTCGACACCCAGCCGCTTGAGTTAGACTTAGCGGCATTCCTCAGCCCTCCAACCCCCGCTCCACCGGTTTCATTAGAAGCTAAGCACACTCCACCCACAAGGAGGACTCGGAGACAGTTAAAAAGATTAAACGAGGTAGAAAGTGAAGGGGAAAGCGATAAAGCTAACCTCTTCCCTTTAAGGGAAGTGCCTACAGCCCCCGGTGTTATTCGTTTTGTAAATATTCCGATTAATACTAGCGATGTAAGAGCCTTTAAGAAGGAAATGGGAAAACTTATGGATGACCCCTTGGGAGTATCTGAGAGGTTGGACGAGTTTTTGGGAACCAGTATTTACTCATATGAGGATCTCACAGCAATCTTATGGTCTTTGTTTAATACTGAGGAGAGGGAGATGATAAGGCAAGTGGGGATGTGGGAGTGGGAACGGCGGAAACCTCAGAGTACGCCTGGGGATCAGAAATGGCCAAGCCAGGATCCTCAGTGGAATGCACAGACCAAGGAGGGTAGAAGGAATATGATTGACATGAGGAACATAATCCAGGGAATTAGGGAGGCGGTACCTCGGGGACAGAACCTGAGCAAGGTATTCAGGGACTGTCAAGGGAAAGAGGAGAGCCCTACAGAGTGGTTGGAGAGATTAAGGAAAAGTCTCCAAGTATACTCTGGGACGGATCCCGATTCTCTGGTGGGGGAGGTGCTGCTAAAAACCCAATTCGTGGCGAAATCATGGGAGGACATATGGAGGAAATTAGAGAAAATTGAAGGGTGGCAGGAGAAGGGATTGCAGGAATTACTAAGGGAAGCTCAGAAAATATACATGAGGAGGGATGAGGAGAAGCAGAAAGCACAGGCGAGAGTACTGGTGGCGGCCGTGAGAGAAGCCCAAAAACAGGAGCATCCCCAAAACCCAGGAAAAACCCTGAGGAGGGGACCCTCGAAAGGACCAGTCCGTCTGCAAAAAGGGGCCCCTGGGAATCAGGAAGAGGGACCAGAATGTTTCTATTGTAAGAAAAAGGGGCACATAAAAAGGGATTGCAAGAAAAAAAATACAAGATGAGAAAATATTTAAAGAGGATTAGGGATGTCGGGGGCTCTTCATTTTAGGGTCCTTAACATCAAGGGAGCCCTTGATAACCCTTAAAATTGGACCCAAAGGAACGAAAATGGACTTTTTAGTGGACTCTGGAGCTGAAAAGAGTACTTTTAAACAGTTGCC
>JAIXNV010000501.1:0-24437 GCA_020917445.1 Riparia riparia
ACCCCAAACACTCAAAACCGGCTTTATTTCTCTTTTAGACTTTGGGGCTCCCATGTTCAATATTCCTGGAACCCTTTCAGGGTCTAGCTTTTTCTTTCGCTTACTAATCCAATGACCTAAATGCTGCCCTTCTGACTCTACAAACTGCAATTTTGACTTTGATATCTTCAGCCCATTTTCTCCCAGAAAATTTAGAAGCTTAATAGTACCCTTTCTAGTTTCCTCTTCAGTTTCTCTTGCTACTAACAAATCATCTACATATGGTAGTACCTTAATTCCTTTGGGTAACTCAAAGGACTTCCAAAGATTTTCTAACGCCCTCCCAAAAAGATTCGGTGCCTCTGTAAAACCTTGCAGTAGCACCGTTCACCTGAATTGTTCTCTCCTACCTGTATCTGGGTCCTCCTACTCAAAGGCAATCCCTACTGCCCTCATCCAGAGGGCAAGTTCAAAAGGCATCCTTTAAATCCACGACACTGTACCAAATGTAATTAGGAGGTCTCTGGCTTAGCTACTCCTGGAAAGCGGGTAATGGTTCTTTGATTTACTGCTCTGAGATCCTGGACTAGTCGGTAGCTACCATCAGGCTTCTTTATGGGCAGGATGGGGGAATTATGTGGTGACACACAGGACTCCAACACCCCCTGATGTACTGAATTCTCAACTCCCGGTTTCAATCCCTTCCGACCTTCCAGTGATATCGGATATTGTTTTACTCGAATGGGGATTTCTGGGTTCTGTATTTCAACACTAACGGGCTGAATGTTTAATTTTCCTGCTTCACCAGTATACCACACAGTGTTGCTAATCTCGAAATTATCTTCTTCAGTTAAAGAACGGAATTTAATCTTTCCTTCACAGTGTGTATTTTTAACACCCAAGGCTATTACTAAGTCCCTTCCTAATAAATTATTATCAGCCTCTGTTATTAATAACAAATCATTCAGTCTAAATTTTTCATACAATTGATTCTGCATATTTTTAATTACAGAAACCTGAAAAACTTCTCCTTTAACACCAATTACCGGGACATGTTCACGACTTACTTCACATCCTCGTGGTAGTTTTCTTACTGTCAATCTAGTAGCTTCTGTGTCCACCAAAAATGTGATTTCCTCATATTCAGGACCTATTTTCAGTTTTATCAAGGGCTCTTCTAGGTGTTCAGTCTGCATTAAATAGAGTTCCTGACCCCCCTAGTCTTCTTGAAACATTTTCCTATCTTGCTGCCCCTTTCTACAGAATTTTTGTAGATGTCCATTTTTGTGGCAATAAAAACAAGTGGGTCCTGTACCCCTGGAGGTAGGACAAGAAGTTTGTAAGTGTCCTTTCTGGTGACAGGAAAAACACGTGGATCTCGTATCCCCAGAGGTGGGACCTGCCTTTTTCTGTTGTTTGTTCTTTCCTGAGCGCTTCTCTGTATTCATGGTTGTCTGTGTTTTCTTGACTGCTGCCATTAAAATCTGTGGTTTTGTCTTTTGCCTCTCCTCATCTCTTCTCACATACACTTTCTGTGCTTCTCCTAACAATCCCTGAAGCCCCCTATCCTGCCAATTTTCTACTTTTTCCAGCTTCTTCCTGATGTGCCCCCAGGCCTTAGCTACAAACTGTGTTTTCAAAAGGACCTGTCCTGCTGCAGTATTGGGGTCTACACCTGAATGTAACTGCAAGGCTTTTCTTAGTCTTTCTAACCAGTCTGCCAGGGGTTCCTCCTTCCCTTGGTGCTCACTTAGAGCTTTCCTTATATTCTGCCCCTTGGGCACTGCTTCCCAGATTCCTCGGATAATCATCCACCGGAGATCACTCATATTCTGCCTGTGTCTTTCATTCTGATTATTCCAACCTGGATCTTGGATAGGCCATTTCTGACCCTCCGGGTCTGGCCCCTGACATTCTCTATCCCAAACCCTCATTCCTGAATGTCTAATCATTTCTCTTTCTTCCATGGTAAACAAGATTCCTAAGACAGACTGCAGTTCCACCCAGGTGTATATATTCAGGTGCAAGAACTGATCTAATCTCTCTGCCACTCCAAGAGGATCCTCTAGCAGCCTGCCCATCTCCTTCTTAAACTCCCTAACATCCCCTGTGTTCAGGGGAACACTCACATCACCAATAGCTCTCTGTTCTGGGTTTGCCATTGGAACTTTTCTAAGCAGGTATAGTCCATCTTCCATGTTTGCTCCCCCATCCCCATCATCACTTCTCCCTGTCCCCCACCTCTAGTTCTATGTGTTACTGGCTCCTCCTGAATAGGGGGTGTGTTTGCATTTACAGGAGGACCCTCGGGGGCTTGGGGTTGAACGGGCTGATTAGGTTGTCTATAAGGGTGTGGGAGGTGATCTAATGGATCCTAGGGCTCGTGTCTGTCTTTGTTGGCTGCTTGCATTCTAATTTGTAAAGGACAGAATGGAAAACCCTTGCTTCCCTGCCTTCAAGCAACAAATTCACCCTTTCCCCTGGGAAGACACAGAGCAGCATATTTGCTTTCTTCCTGAATAAAAGATTCATTTGAATTCACATACAAATTCAAAGCCTGGCAAATCCAACCTTCAAAGGATCCGGACTTTGGCCAATATAAATTATCTTTCCGGATCATTTCCTTTGTCCATTCAATCATACAATAATTAATCATTTTCTGTTTACTTTTTCCTCTTCAGGATTCCCATACTTCCCAGTATTGTATCATCATCCCCAGTGGACTGTCCTGAGGGATGCTCCCCTCCTGAGTCCCCCCCTCACAGTTCCCAGGTTTACCAGGCTCTTGTGAATTTCCTTCCTAATTCACAGCTCCAGGGTCTAAGGAGTTACTTTTCATTGGACTCATTTTTAATGGCAACAAATCAAGAAACTGCCGGTACCTGAAGAATTTTGGTCTCCCTCACTCACTTTGTGGTTCAGTCCTCTCACTTATTATCCTGTTGCACTATCTTGTCTTTTGCCAACTGTTTGCCTCATGCCTAATTCCAATCTTTCTCCCAATCTGTCTTCCCTGACTGTATCCTTCTAGTCAAGTCCCCTTGCAATCTCTTTTAGTCTTGTACTAAAGTTACCAACTATTTACTTCTCAAAGATAATGGAACTTGACTCAATTACTCTCCTCTTTATTCACCTCGCCCAGTGATCAGATCGCTCCCTTCTCCTCGAGGACCTTCCCCTGGGTTCTCAGGCTGGGACCCTCCTGCCAGTCCCTCCCAGAGAACCTCACTCATTCTCTCTTTTCACTTCCCTCCTTTCCCGGCCAGTCTCCTCACAGAAAGCCAAAAACGCAGTACTGGGAGGTTTGCACTTGCTTCAGGGGTCTGGGATACCAGCCCCCATTTTAGATATTCTACACACACAAACATACAGCCGCCTGCCTGCTCAACCCCGTGGTACTTACACAGTCCGTTTTCCCACTTGGTTCTTGTGCACGAGACATTTTACAGGCACCTTTACCTTTATCCAGCACTCCAATGGGAGCTTTTATGAGTGCCTTCTATTGCTGGCTTCTTTTTCTTATGCATTATCGTAATTGGAACTCCTTCTCCAAGGGAGCCTGGTCTAAGCTCGGGACCACCTTAAAAGAGCTGGTGGGGAGATCTGTAGTGGTGTGGGATTTGGTTTTGGTTTTATTGTATGTGCTATTAATTTATGTTTCATTCTATGTATCCTGGTTTGTTCCCCCAAATGATCTTTCCCTGCTCTTCTCCCCTCCAACCGTTATATGTCAATCCCCCACTCCCCCCTCCTCTGGGGTCTGCCTGTCATCTTGGGGCCTTCCCCTGGAGCTAGAAAGTTCTTCCAAGGGCATCGAGTGATAGGTCAGATCCAGAGGGGTTCCCTCCTCATCATGTATGTTTGGTTTCTTTTCATCTTCTTCTTTTATTTCCATTTCTTGATGGATTGCAGCATTTGAATTGGAATACATTTGGCAAGTGTTGGTCCTTTTCAGTGCCCCTCATTTCATCTCAGTCCATTTGGTCACAATCATTCCGGTTCCAAATTTTTCCTTTTTGTATTTATTCGCGTTGTTTCACACCGTATCTCCTTACCTGAGCATTTGTTAAATTTTTTCAGTTGCTTGCCCTGAACTTCCTATTATCCTGTTCACTTTTTGTTTTTCATGTGCTTTCAAAATTTTCCGTTTCATTTTAAGCTTGCATTTCTTTAATTTCTTTTCGTCTCCTTCTTCCATTTCATTTTCTTTCCTGACTGCAGCATTTGAATTGGCATATGTTTGGCAAGTGTTGGTCCTTTTCACTGCCTCTCATTTCAGCTCAGTCCATTTGGTCTCAATAACTCCGGTTCCAAATTATCTCAGTTGTTTTCTTTCGCATTGTTTCTCATATCTCCTTTCCTGAGCGTTTGTTAGACTTTGCTCCCTGTTTTCAAGATTTCAATGAAAATTAAACGGACAAGCTTCAGTCCCTTTCCCTGCTCTTGTTGTCATCCCATCCACTTTGTGCTTTTCATGTACTTTCAAATTTTTCATTTTAAGCTTGCATTTCTTCAATTTAATTTTCTCTCCTTCTTTTATTTACATTATTTTGTACCAGGTGTCAACAGTTGAATTGGATTTTTTTGACAAGTGTTGGTCCTTTTCAGTGCCACTCATTTCATCTCAGTCCATTTGGTTGCAATCATTCCTGTTCCAAATTATTTCGGTTGTTTTCATTCGCACTGTTTCACATCATAACTCCTTTCCTGAGTGTTTCTTAGACTTTGTTCTCTGTATTGAAGATTTCATTCTCCTTTCCCAAAAGGCAGACCTTGCTGTGGGAAAGGGAATGAAATTTTGCGATTTCAATGAAGATTAACTGGGCAATCTTCCGTCCCTTTCCCTGCACTTCTTGTCATCCCATTCACCTTTTGCTTTTCATGGGCTTTCAAAATTTTCCCTTTTTCATTTTAAGCTTGCATTTCTTCAATTTCATTTTCTTTCTTTCCTTCCTTTATTTCCACTTCTCACCTGGTTGCAGCATTTGAATTGGAGTTCTCTTGGCAAGTGTTGGTCCTTTTCAGTGCCCCTCATTTCATCTCAGTCCATTTGGTCTAAATCACTCCCATTCCCAGTTTTCTCCTTTTTTTTTTTTTTTTTTTTTTTTTTTTTTTTTTTTTTTTTTTTTTTTAATTTGCACTGTTTCCAATCATATTTCTATTCCTGAGAAATTGTTCAACTTGTTCTCTGTTTTCAAAATTTCATTGGATTCTGGCTTCTCATGTGCTTTCAAAATATTTTTTTTTTCATTTTAACCTTGCATTTCTTCAGTTTCTAATCTTCTCCTTCCATTATTTCAATTTCTTGCCTGATGTCAGAATTTGATTTGGAGTAACTGTGACAAGTGTTGGTCCTTTTCAGTGCCCCTCATTTTATCTCAGTCAATTTGGTCACAATCACTCCTTTCCCAAATTTTCTCAGTAGTTTTCATTCGCACAGTTCCATCATATATCATTACCTGAGCGTTTGTTCGACTTTTTCTCTGTATTAAAGATTTCATTCTTTTTCCCAAAAGGAAGACTTTTCTCTCAGATATGGAATGACATCTTGCTATTACAGTAAAAATTAATTGGGCAAGCTTTCGTTCCTTTCCCTGCACTTCTTGTCATCCCATCCATTTTTGAATTTTCATGTTGTGTGTGAATTTTCCCTTTTTCCTTTTAAGCTTGCTTTTTTATCAATTTCTTTTCTTCTCTTTCTTTTATTTACCTTTCTTGTCTGATTGCAGCATTTGAATTGGAGTACTTTTGGAAAGCGTTGGTCCATTTCAGTGCCCCTCATTTCATCTCAATTATTCTGGTTCCAAATTTTCCCATAGTTTTCATTCACACTTCTTTGCAGCATATCTCATTTCCTGGACATTTATTAAACATTGTTCTCTTTTTTCAAGATTTCAATGAAGATTACTTGGGCAAGCTCCTGACCCTTTCCCTGTACTTTTGTCATCCCATTCACTTTTCATTTTTTACATGCTTTCAAAATATTCCCTTTTTCAATTTAAGATTGAATTTCTTCTACGTCTTTTCCTCTCCTTCCTTTTTTTTCCATTTCTTGCCTGATTTCAGCTTTTGAATTGGAGTACTTTTGTAAACTGTTGGTCCTTTTTACTGCGCCTCATTTCATCTCAGTCCACGTGGCCTCTCTCACTCCGGTTCCAAATTTCCTGGGTTTACATTCTCACTGTTTCTCATCATATCACCTTTTCTGAGTTAGATTTTTGTTCCCTATTTTCAAGATTTCAGAGAAAAGACTTCCTTTCGGGAAAGGAAATGTAAACTTGCAATTTTAATGAAGATTAATCGGGCAAGCTTCCATCCCTCTCCCTGCACTTCTTATCAGACAATTCAATTTTTGATATTCATATGCAAAAATTTTTCGAATTTTCGATTTTTAATTCAAGCTTGCATTTCTTCAAGATCTTTTCCCCTCCTTCTTTAATTTCTATTTCTAGCCTGATTACAGCATTTGAATTGCAGTAATATTGGAAAGTGTTGGTCCATTTCACTGCCCCTTATTTCATCATCTCTACCTCTCCCAACTATCACTAAACCCCTCAGACTATAATCCTCACTTTACATTGGAGCTTGCCAGGGCCCCACCACCCTCTCAGGGAACAAGTCCATCCCCACATCCCAGCTCACCCTGGCCCCAAGCAGTGTCCAGCCATGGCCTGTGTCCTGGCGCTGCAGGCCCTTGGCAAGAGTCTCTCCCAGCCAGCAATTCCTGCTCTTCCCTGCTCTGGGGCAGCAGCTGCAAGTTCATTTGCTCCCTGGGCCACTGGCCCAGCCCCAAGTCAGGGCCGGGATCTTTCCCCAGAGCTCTGTGGCCACTGCAATGCTCACAGCTCTCAGGCAGCCACAGCTCCAGGAGCCTTTGGACACCAGTCCCAGGGATGCTCATTCTGACACTTTTGTGCTGTCTGTGCAGGCCCGTGCCCTGCACTCCATGATCCTGCTGCCTCTTATTACAATCTGCTCATACAAGCAGGGGTCATGATGGTTCGTTTACTGATCTCAAAGTGCAAAACACAGCACAGAGGGGATTTCAGTATGAATCAAAACAAATGCACTTTTCTTGATTGCCCATAGCAAATGCGATTCAGGGATTAAGAGTGAGAGAAAGAGCTAGACGAAGAGAGAGAGGAAAATGGGGATATAGCTACCAAATGTGGAGATTAAATCCTGGTGTTCTGGTTGATGGGTCCGCCTTTCACATTGGGGAGAGTCTCTTTTAAAATCTCTGGTTAACTCAGGGTTTTTATTATAGTCCTCCATTGTGGGCAGAACAGATTATAAGAATAACTTGATTGAAGCCACTAAGGGGGAACAGGTAGTCCCTGTTCTCAGCAGTAAGCGAGAGCCATTGTCTTCTTGGTCCAATGACCATGCCTGCAGGCAAACATCTCGCTTTGGTTAAGTCAGCCCCACACCCCGTACTGGGGTTATAGCGGTCTCATGTCTCAGTCCTTGAGAGGGGGCTCTGATCTCTGTCTGTCACGGTGGTTGTGGAGCAGATGAGGCATCTTCTGTGGGGGACCACCAAAATTATCCCAGAAAGTTCACTTGGCCAAGAGGTGGGGAAATTCAAAGGCTATTGTCATGAAGCTGGGACCATGAAGCGGGTAGAAATGTGAGGTCCAGAACTGCCATTCCACTGCTCAAAGCCAGTGTACTGTGGCGTGGTGACACAGGAAAATGCACCTGCAGATGATTGGCAAGCATCCACCTTGAGCAGGCCAGAACTGCAGTGAGGTCCTCTGGGTCCTTATGACAATTGTGAGGGAAATGAGGGGAACTTCAGACAGACTCTTACATCACCCTGTGACTCACTATTTTCTTCAAGAAATCTTCTTCAGCAGTGTTCCGTAGTGGCGTTACAAAGTCTTCAGGACTCATCAACGTTAGTAGTACGTCCCGAGAAACAGAGGTAGTATGTAGAGAGGGAGAGGGAGAAAAAGAAAGAAAAGGAAAAGTAGAAAAGGAAAAGGAAACAATAACATTAATTTAGATTATCAAACAAATCACGGTTAATCAGAAAAATTATAAATGTTAATTCAAAATAATTTTTTCATAATAAATCACAAAAAATCAAAAATAATTTTCACAAACTTACAAAAGGAAATAATTTCAAAACATGCATTCAAATTTTTTAATTGCCTTGTGGATGTCCATAGGGGAGAGGACATCTGCCAGGTTATGAGCATTAATTATGGACATCAACCGTGTTAACCGTTTCACCATTCTCCAGTTCATAATGAATAAAATTGCTGATAAAAGAAAACCAATTAAAACTAAAATCAAAAGGACCATGATGGGATGACACAATTTGTTCAAGGCACTTGTGGCAGTAGGTGACCACCCAAAAAGAGTATCCCACCACTTGTGCTCGACATCTTTTCTTACCCTTTCTATAACACAATGTAGTCCTTTCACATTATGATGAACAGTTATCAAGGTTTTCTGCCCATCTTCCTTAATCTTTTCCAAAATTTCTACTAAGTCCTGGTGAAGCAACAATTGCTTTACCAAAGTAAGGTTCATTCCAATGGGAGTAGGTGATAGTTTGTGAATCAGTGTGTAATTTGATTGCAAAAGGTAATGAGAGGTAACTGGAGCTTTATAAGAAAAAATCACATCCTGTGAGTTTAGTAAAATTGAAAGCACAGAAGTTTGAATGATTTTTACTATCTACTACTACATTTTCAACAAATGCCATATCACGAGTAGTTCTAAAGCATGCACAACCATTACCTATATATATAAGGACTGTTTCAGGACCCTCGTTAGGATGAATTTCAAAATGACTGATTATTTTGCTTAGTGTCCAGACAAATATCTTGAGCTATAACTGCATTACTTTCACAGATAAACCCTTGTTGTTCTCAGACAATACAGGATTCTAAGTTAACAGTTTGCCATTTCTCACCAATTTGATGGGCTCATTCCCTATGCTCGGAAGGATAGAGAATAGCTCCATCATGATTCAATTCTAATGCAATGATAGGGAATATCAAATGCACTGAGGCATTACATATGGTTAACAAAAAAGCTGTGGCTGTGTTTGTAACGGGATTGTAAGTAAAATTCACTAAGTTCCACCAGGATTGGAATTCTCTTTCAAAGTCAGTGGCATTGTCCCAAATTATTTTCCATATTTCAGTAGGAAAAGTGCCTTCTTCACCTTCTCTTATAATAGAGGCAGCAACTGACTGCATCCACAGTTGAGCCTGGGTATAGCTGAGGGCCAAAGAAACATTGGTTTTTGTGGCACTGAGTGCATCAATTACCAATTTATGGTCATTCACATTTACGTTTTCCCAGTGTGGTAATATGTTTGATAACAACTGCTGATGTGTTCCCAAAGCCAAGAAGGACAACTGTAGTGGTTGTTGTAGTTTAGTCAAGTCTCTAGCTGTGGCAGCCAATTTATTCAGTATTACTTCTGAATCAATACTATTTAGAAATCCCAATCCTGTTCCTATAACACCAGTTATGTCTCTAAGTGTCTGCTTTTTAAAAGAGTTCCACTTTTGCAAGCAGGCTGTCCATCCTTCAAAGGAAGTCTGCAAGAAAGGTGAACAAGCTGGCTGAATTTCTGAGACATTATTTTGCATCAGCAATTTGGCTTGTTTAAGAGACCATGCTGGATTGAACAGTATTTGTTGTTGTCCTGTCTTCCTAATTATATATAGTCCGATTTCAGAAATTCTTGGGCTAAGCATAACCAGTGGTTGGGTTGGAGTGAGGGTAATATGAGCTGTAGTAAATTGGGCTATAACATTTATTTTAAATTTAAAAGAAAGCCCTTGAGTATTTTTGGCCCAAAGACAAACTACTTCTACAGTTTGTGCTAGTGTGAAATTGTGCCAACAATCCTGCATGCTCGGGTTTGTGCAGACCTCTTTGTGCTTATATATTTGGTTTGTCAGAACACTCATGGAGGTTGCCTTACTCTAGGTGGTTCCATTAATCATTCGACACCCTATACTATTTTTATCTCCCACTATCCCTTGAAGCTGCCAAGTTTTTTGGTTTTCCCATTCCTGCCTACTATATACCTGATTTTAATGCATAACAACAGCTGAGAGGTTTAAGTCTTCCACATTTCCCATGGAGCCAGTAAAATGAACAAAAGCTTGGGACCAGGGCCATTCAGTATCATATTGAAAAAAGGGGTTTTCAATCTCTTTCACCTGTTGGGGGGTGACTACTGTACTCAGTGTGGGCTTTGTTATAGGGTTTATCTGAAATTTGTAAACTAGACCTTTAAAACCCAACGGATCCGTCAAGTTATTTTGCCAACAGCATGTCACATAAGTTGGTTTGACAAAACCAAAACTATACCAACAATCAGTTGGTTCATTATTACAATCCCTTGTAATTGCAATACTGTTGGTTCTGGGGCCTGAAGTGTAATTACCCACATGCTCTTGATGGCAGCACAGGGTAAGGGGAATTTGTTTAGTACAATTCCACTTTTTTGTAAGGCACGGTTCTGCTGTAGGGATATACAAATAGTTTTTTCCACCTGCTTCTAAAAAATTTCCAGTAATTGTAATGAAGGAGGCTTTCTCATGGAGAGATCCTTCCACTTTTCTGCATGCTATCATATTCACTTCACCCACTGTTCCACTTAGGGTTTTGATCCACTCTTTCCGATCCCATCCCCACTCATTTAGACGATATGACTCAGAGCCATGCTGCACTACAGTTGCTTGGTTCATATAGTGACATTTGGGATAAGATCCTAAAGCATTTGTGTGCTTGATGATAGCTTCAGACCATGGACACTCCGAAGAATTCTGGCTGTGGTATTGTGGTAGGATGCAGAAAAATATCATCAGTTTTTTCATGGTTCAGATGATCCTCATGTCCCTCAGGGTTCTTCTGTAAAAGTTAGCAACTGAAAAATCCTGCCACTAGGAGGCAGAGACAATGGTTAGAATGATGGAATTATCCAGGGTGGATTTATCCAATGCTCTTTCCCTAGGGCATCAGAGGCTACCCATGCATATTTATTCAGAGGGGTTTTTAGTACTAGGGGTACTTCCCCTACAGTAGGAAGATCCACCAGAACCCGTTGTCCAGGGTATTGTGCAGGATTCTTAGGATCATCAGGTCCCTGTAGTGAGGGAATCATGCTTGGAGCTGTTGGGCAGAAAGCAGTGATTTTGGGACCCCCTCTTAGTCCCCATCTACCATTCACTCCTTTAACTGCTTCCCATAACTGGACATCCCAATTTCCCTCCTGTGGTTTCAGAAGTCATTTCAAGAGACCATTGGTCCTTTATACGATCCCGTTAGCTTGAGGATAGTAAGGGGTGTGAAAAATCCATTTAATTCCTTCACTTTTTACCCCTCCTGTACACTCTAGCAGTGAAGTGGGATCCATTATCAGATTGAATTTCCTGAGGTTTTGGGAATATTCCACACCACTCCTGTAAAGGTGATGTCTTGGGGAGCAGCCAGAGTCAGTCACGCTCTTCACAGAAGTAATGGTGAATGCTCATTTATTGAAGGTACACAGGGTTCTTTTATACATATAATTCTTGTGCATAAGCTGTTCACGCGGCATTTTGCTACTTGTTATTGGCTACCTCCTATGAGCCCTAAGAGGCTATACTATTGGCTAATGCTATCTGCATAAAGCATTCCTTTGCAGTTACCTGTTTACAACTTTGTTCAGGGGCCAAGGGCTCATTCCCACACTCTTCGACCTTGAAGTGCTAAGGCAAACAGCATTTTCCCAACACAGCAAGGCCTCTCTGTTTCTATCTCCAGAAATCCTTCTACAGTTCCTGCTTTTTCTTTTGCACAAGCCAAGCATTAGTTATTGTCTTATGCAATATATTCTTAATACAAGACATTACACAACTTAGTACTAAGAATCCTACTAATACAAGTAATAATATAACAAACACTTGTTTAAAACCAAACTTCAGCCATCCTGTAATTCCAAGGCTACTTAACTAATCTCTAAATGCATCATCATTTTCTTTTAAAACATGTAATTTGTTGTTCATTAATTGCAATTTTTATGTGAATTGATCCAGAACGGTCAGACAGGTTCATGCAACACATTCCTTCAAACTCTTCACACCTATGGTTATGTACTAAAAGCAAAAATCAATCACAGTATGATTTGCAAAACAGCATGATTAACACTGGTAACATCCGCTGATAGCTCATCTAAAATCTGACTAGTCACATTCAATTCTGATTTTGTCCAGCATGCTATCTGCTTTAATGTGGTCATTGCTGTGTGTCCTGGTTTGGGTACAAATTTGGGAGAAAACCCCTGTATAGGATCCCTCTGGGAAGCAAACCCAAGAGGCCCCTCCCTCCAACCGGTCCGGTAAAAAAACCTCTTTGGAGAAAAGTGGAAAAAGCTATTTTACTAAACAAATGAAGTGCATACAAGTATAAAGAATGAATAATATGTGTAATAAATATGATGGACCAAATTCTATAAATCAAAATTTAGAATTTTATTGAGAGACAAAATGACAGTCTCTGATAGCCACAATTAAAAGGACAGCGTCGAGCCCGGGATCGGCGCTGGGTGAACGCGGTAACACACTCTGCCAGTATGTCACCCCCCAAGTTCACATCTCTGGTTTGGAGCTGTCTCTTTTTATACACTAGATCACTGAGAGAAAATTGGGGCTCCGAGGTTCCCTCGTCTGAGGCAGTCTCATTAGATATTCATGTTCAGGTTCTGGTGTTTGAAAGGATTTTCTCAGAGAGACAATGTCCTTAATTGTCGTGTCCAGGTGTGGTGTAGAGATGTTAATGTCAGGAGGAGACGGATGAGACATTGATCTGACGTAATCATTTGGTTCTCCGGTTTCTCCATCTCCCTTTACCGTTGTCTTTGTTCTCCCCTTAACGATTCCCGGCAGAGGTATCCTTGTGTCCCTTTTTGTGTAATTCTTAGCATAGTTTCTCGTGTCCCTCTTGTGTAATCTCTGGCAAAAGGAAATTCCTTGTACCCCTCTCTGTGCAGCTTTTGTCTCAGTTAACCCATAGCATATTTGATTAGAAATAGAACTTATATTTATAGGGCGTGAATTACATCTTATATCTTTTAACACAAAATAACTTTAGGACATATATCACAATCCCCCCCTTCTATCTTCACCTATTTAATTTGTGTTCCAGTTATAGCCTTTTTTCCTCTTTCAAGATAAAAAAGCCTCTTAACCAACCATTTTTTCCTTTTCTATTATTCATGCGGTATTCCTTCTTCCGATTCACTCCAATAAGTTTTCTCTACATCCCCTTCCTGTACTCGAGCTTCAAATTTTGCGAGTACTTCTGCGACTCTACTTTTCTTCTCATTTAATGTCATGATTTTTGAAACAGCATTATTTTTACTTAGTCCCCCTGAAGCCAACTCAGGGTCCATAGGTAGTGATGCAATTTGCATTCCTTGGGCTACTGTGTGAATTAGTCTGATAAAACAGGGTATTAGACATGGTAGAAAGATCAACCCAGCCACCGAACATAAAATGAAAAATCCTACTTTCTTCCCCCAATCTCCTGCCCCAAACAATTGGTCCCACCAGGAAGCCTGAAGTATGGAATTCCATTTTTGAACTGGCACATGAGCTACCTTTTTAATTTCGGAGGCCAAACCTCTGATTGTTTCTCCATAGTCGTTGATCTCTATGCAGCATTCTGAATCATTGAATTTCCCGCACACACCTCCCTCCTCTGCTAACAGGTAGTCTAGGGCAATTCTATTATGGTAAACAAAAGCCCCCATTTGCGAGTGCTGTCGGGCTAAGAGTTCTAACGCATCTGAGGTGTGATTGGAAACTATTTCTACCATAGCTTGCAGCCGGATTAATCGATTTAGCAAATAGACCGGAGTTCTGTAACCCCAACTTCCATCTTGTTCCCATGTAGCGGGGCCATAGTATTCTATTATGTGTTCTGCAGGCCATTCTTCATTCCCCCATTTCTGGTTTCCTCCAGCCTGTGGGAGTTCCCTTTTTGTCTCTCGTCTTTTTCGAGTGAGAGTCTCATATAATGGAGCCCCTAGCAGGTTACTGCCTGATCTGGGTAACGTGAAGAAAGAGGGTCTAATCATCCCCAGGGTGCAGGATCCTTTCCATTTTCGGGGTAATTCGCTATAAGTCTTTTTCCCGCAGATCCAGTAAATTCCACTTGGACCTTTCCACTTCATATCTATGTTTTCTGGCTTTTCCCAAAACTCCTTAAGGTCTGTTAGGGAATAGTAGGGGTTAGCATTAGCTAATTCATGCCCACATAGTTCAATTTCTTCTATCCAGTTACATCCTTTCTTTCTTTCTTTGCTCCAGTACCCATTTGGTGGTTCGGGCTGCCACACTCTAGTCTTATTGATAGAGTTCACTGTCAACGTGGATAGACATGGGGTGTAACCCACGGTTTCAATGTATGCGCTCCCTTCCCTGCTGATACAAATGGTCCCTATTATTCTCTCGTCTAAGGTCCATCCCTCGGGCCGGGTCATTGTTTTTAAAATGTTGTTATCCCATCTTAGGATTTATTCAGGAGCTAAACTTTCCCCTTTCCAGGGCCATCTTTCAGCTGATTTTAGTCCCCCACAAATCCAACAGTTAGTTAGTCTGAATTCAGTGGCAATTTCTTGTACTAGATCCAAAAAGAGATTTTTGCTAGAGGCAGATAAGCTCCAATCACTAGATTGTCTTTCTAATTGCTCGTACTGTTCGCTAAGTGTCCTCAATCTCTCCTGCTCCATCTTTTTTCCTTTTTGCCTCCAATTCCTGCCTTTTCAGCTCCAGGACTACCCTTTGTATCTTATTTTCTGGGTCCAGTCCTTCCTCATCCTTAGAAAAACAGAATACCTTATCTAGTTTTAAGCAGACCCTTTCATCATTATCACTTAATAAATCTAGTAGGATAGGTCCATTGTTCAGGGAAGCTGCTCGAAGTTTTTCATTCTGTCCTACCCAATATGTTTTCCCATTGAGGGTGCACATCTCTAATTTCTTTTATCATAACACAATTTGTTAACTTGTAAATATCCTACAAAGGTAGATTCCCTTTTACCCCCAATCCACGCAGTTTTATTATAATCTCTACATATGGGGATTATGGGTATGTTACTTAGCCCCCTCCTTTTCCATTGCCATCGGGTGATTGGCTTTTTCTTTTGTTTTGTTAATTTGGAACCCACTATCATTATGTTTGTAGTTTTCTCCCCTTTTCATTTTTCGACAGTTAATGTGTACCCTGGGTCCTATGTTTTGGCCCCAGGTAGGCTCCAGCCGAGTCTCCTCAGGGTCATTTTCTTTCCCCATTCTCTCCTGAGGATTGGGGAGGCCACTCGTGAGGTACACGGCTCGGCTCAGGTTCACCAGGGTTACCCATAGGTGTATCCCTCTGCCCATCCCTTCGCCCCCCGGGTTGCCACCGGCGGCAGGGTAAACCATCTTCTTGGCAGCAAGGATATTCTTCCGGGCCCCCGTGAGTGCTCCTTTGACCATACCGTCTTTTGTACTGTTCCCACTTAGCCAATTTTATCTGGTCAGCTATGCAGGGTACCTTTACTGTCCTCCTACACTCAATTGCTAGTGGTTCCACCTTTTTGTTCAATTTTCTCCTTATCCCATCTGTGAAGAAGTGGAACCACTCAAAAGAATCTAATTCCAAAAGGCCCGTTTCAGTGGCAATGTGTAGAAAAAGGTCTGTGAGCCTCCTTTCCTCCTCGAAACAATTTCCACACAAAACCCAGGGCTTGGCTCCCCAGTCACAATGAGTCACCCAAATTTGTTTGCAATACCCGCACTTAAAGTGAACAAAAGGATAGCAGGGACACCCTGCTTGGTTACAACTTAGCCGGTAAGCGCTGGTCATTGGGTTTTTTGGTGAATCCTCAGCTTTAAAACTCCCGGAGTTGAGGTGATTTTCCACTGCGGAGAGTTGTTTTGTGGTTCAATTCTTTTTACTCGAGACGAGTGGGTCCAGCCTCTTTCTGCTGTTCTCACAGCTGTGTCTGTGGTAAGGAGGACGAGGAAAGGTCCTTCCCAGTGAGGCGATAACGGTGTTTCTTTCCACGTCTTGATCAGCACCTTGTCCCCTGGATCTTGTGAATGGCAAATCCCAAGGGTGTGCTCTGTGCTATTAGTCCGTGTTTCCAGAGTTCCTGTAAATCTTTATTGATTAAGACAAGATAAGACTGGATCTGGCAATCCTCCACTCGGGGGTGTCCCACTGGCATTCCATGTTCATATGGCATTCCATATAACATTTTGAAAGGGGATAGACGGGATCCTGAATGGGGTTGTGTCCTAATGTTCAGGAGTGCTAAGGGTAGGCACTTTACCCATGACATCTTAGTTTCTAGCATAAGCTTTGATATCTGAGCTTTTAATGTCTGATTCATTCGTTCCACCTGTCCCGAACTCTGGGGATGCCAGGGTGTGTGATATTCCCATCTGATCCCAAGGGCATCCGCCAGATGTTTTGTGATTTTGGAGGTGAAGTGTATTCCCTCATCCGAATCAATGGAGTCTGGGATCCCATATCTAGGTATTATTTCTTCTAATAACCTTCGTACTACCGTCTGGGCTGTTGCCCTAGGGCTTGGGAATGCCTCCGCCCAGTGGGTCAATTGGTCCACTATTACTAATTAATACCTATGTCTTCCAATTTTTGGTAATTCGGTGAAGTCTACCTGAATTCTCCCAAAGGGGCGGTACGCTAAGGGACGTCCCCCCGGTGTGACTTGCCTGATCCGAGACTTACTGATTTTCTGGCATATCATGCAGCCCTGGGCCTCTTGTTTTGCTAATTCGAAGATACCTTTACATCCAAAAAAATTTAGGAATTGTTCAGCTAATGCTTGGGTTCCCCAGTGGGTCTGGGAGTGCAATCTCCTTAGTATTCTCTGGGCATAGGCTTTGGGGATTAATTCTCGACCATCAGGTAGCTTCCATTTTCCTTCCTCTAATGTTCCCCCTATCTTTTTGAATTCCTCAATCTCCTTTTCAGTGGGACGAGGGGGAAATTCCTGGGGGTCACCCCTGGGATTTTCAGGGATGCTGAGTGTGAGAAGAGCTGCCCTTCTTGCTTCCTGATCAGCTAAGTTATTTCCCCTAGTTCTAAACTGCAATCCTGTTTGATGTCCCTTTTACATATACAACGGCAATAGCCTTTGGTTCTCTTATAGCTTCTAAGATCTGTCTTATCAGATCTTCATGCACTAAACTTTTTCCTCGAGTGTTTATTAATCCTCTCTCCTCCCAAATCTTTCCAAAGGTGTGTACCACCCCAAAAGCATACTTGGAATCAGTAAAAATGGTTCCTACTTTTCCTCTTAGTTCCCTTAGAGCCTGTAAAACTGCATACAACTCGCATGCTTGGTCTGACCAAGATGCACTTAATGGACCTGATTTAATTACCTCCCCTGTTTTCCCATTTATGATAGCATAACCTGACTTTCTTTTCCCTTCTATAACTCTGGCTGAGCCATCTACAAACCACTTTCCTCCTTCTTCCAATTCCTCATCCTCCAGATCTGCCCTTACCTTTGTTTGCAATTCTGTCAAGTCAGAGCAATTATGGGTGAGCCTTCCTGATGCTTCCCCAAAAAGAAACTCTGATGGATTGTTAGCTTTTGTTGTCCTCAACTCTAATCCAGGGGCATGAATGAGAATGGTTTCGTACTTCAGGAGCCTTGTGTCTGTAAGCCATTTCTCTGCCTTTTGCTGCAAAATAGTTCTCACATCATGTGGGGTATAAATTACCAGGGGAGCTCCAAAGGTAATCTTTTTGGCTTCCTCCACTAATAGGGCAACCGCCACTACAGCTTGCAAACATGTGGGCCATCCCCTGCTTACAGGATCCAATAATTTTGAAACGTAACCTACAGGTTTTTTTATCCCCAGCCCAGTCTTGGGTTAGGACCCCATGAGCTGTATGATTGTTTACATCGATGAATAACTGGAACTTTTTGTTCACATCAGGGAGGCTCAAGACAGGGGCTGCTATCAGGGCTTCTTTTAGTCGCTGTAATTCCCTGTCATCATGCTCAGTCCATTTTACCTTTTCTGTGGTTAATTTCTCATATAGAAATTTTACCTTTTCACTGTACCCTTCTATCTGTGGTGGTGTGCAATTTGTTTGTTTTATACTTTGTTCTTAATTGTATTTTGTAGTCATTTTTTTAATGGTTCGTTCCTTGTACCCCCCGTTTCTGTATTGGTTTGAACCTTTTTATTATAAAGTGCTCCCTGTTCATTAAATGTCAATCATCCCTCCCCCCTGTTCCCAAGTTGTCAATCCCCTCTCTCTCCCCTTGGGCACCCTGTCTATCACTCTAAGACCCTTCCCTGGCTTCTGGAAAGCTCCAGGGAGGGCGTCGAGTGATAGGCTGGGGCCCTGGAAATCCCCTCCCGTCGTTTCGTAGTTGGTCCCTTGTAGAAATCGGTTTGTTGGAGACCACTTGTGGAAGTGGTTTTTCCCACTGCAGCTGTTGTGGACTCCAGGACTGTGTATATAAACGTAGACAAGAGATCTCTGAAGTTAGGCTTTAGGAGATGAGGTTTATTGTAAGGGATGTGAGGCCTTGCTCTGAGCCGCCAGGCTGCAGCTCGTGGCAAGGCCAAGGAGGTGGGGGTAGGGAATGGAGGGGGGTAAAAGCAGAGAGCAAAGAGAGCAAAGAGAGAGAAGAGGCCAAGAGCAAAGAGAGAGGAGCAAAGAGACAAAGAGGCCGGGCCACCTTTGCAGCCCCCTGATAAGGGCTCGAGGTAGGCTGGAACAGGACCTGTGCCAATGGGGTTACAGATACCTGATACTTCAGGGGAGGGGTACAGGTATGGGATGAACCATTGGGGGGTGAGACAGGACATACCATTTGACCTGGGTCTGGCTGCAGGTAACCTCCAGCAGGTCACACACAGTTTTCCTATACATCCAGTATCTAATACATCTCAAACATCAAAACGTACTTTCAATTCTATCTCACTTACAGGTTTTACATTCTCAGAATATAAGCAATCATATTTATAGGGTTTTTTGGCTTCATCCTCCCCAACATCTCCCCCGTTCTTATTAACAACTAAGACACTAGACACAGTCTTACTCATTACATTTTTCACACACTGAATTATGCAGGGAATTGCTACTAAAACTACAACTACTGCTACTAGAATATTCAAACCTATCTTACAAAGTTCCTTTAGCCAAGGTGCAAAGCTCAAACAGTTAAGCAAATTGTCAAGCCAAGATGAGTCATCTACTGTAATTTGACTAGCTAAATCTCTCAATTCTTGCAATTGTTTATGAATGGAAACAGAGTGATCGGATAAATTAATGGAGCACAAACCTTCAAAATCTTTTGGAAAAGGTGCTCTAACTAAACAGGTTTTTCAGGACTTCTGTCAGATAGACAGATGGTATCAGAGCTTGCAGACTTGGTCAAAGTAACACAGACATTCATCTTTGATTGACTTAGGTAAAGTTTCACTACAAAAACTAAAACAAAAGAACAAAAGTAACATGCAAACGATAAAACTCCAGTCTTTTCTTGGGCTGCTTTTGGCAGATCATTTTCTCCTGATGATTCTGCGCAGCTCAGGTCTGGGTGCTTGCTTCTTGGCTTGTAGAAGTACTGGCTGATGTGGGGGTCTCAGCGGGCTTCGATGCATGGTACGGTCTCACGTTCTTTGCTGGGATCCACCGGAGTCCTTTTTCTGTGGACACACACGCAAACCCCTTCCCCCATGTTATAAGATTGTATGGTCCTTCAATTTGTCCTGAATCTAGGTTGTTAATTAAAACTGGGGGGTGCTCTTTCAGTTTTGCTTTCTTATTGTTTAAGGAATGTCTATAAATGGGGGGGTCTGGCTCTTCTGCGGAGCTGTTCAGAAAATTATAAACATAGAGGGCTTTATTCAACCTCTTTTGAGGTGCAGCCTGGTCTTCTCCCCTCTTTTGTTGATCTAAAATGCGTTTTAAAGTTTGATGTGTTCTTTCTATTATTCCTTGACTCGTGGGAGACTAAGGAATGCCAAATGTATGGCGAACACCCCAGTCATTCAGGAATGCAGCTAATTCTTGTGAGGTGTATGAAGGACCATTATCAGTTTTAATTTCTTGGGGGACACCTAAATAGGAAAAAGCTTGTGAAAAATGCTGGCAAACATGCTTAGCTGTTTCTCCTGCATGTGCAGAAGCAAAAACTGCATTTGAAAATGTGTCAATAGAGACATGGATATTTTTAAGTTTTCCAAAAGAGGGGTATTTAGTAACATCTGTTTGCCATTTCTGTAAACTTTCCAACCCCCTTGGGTTGGTGGCTCCTGAAGAGGGGAGAGGTTGAACCTGCTGACAGTTTGGGCAAGCCCGTACAATATTTTGTGCTTGTTCTAGGGTAATGTGAAAATCTCTTTTGATTGCTTGTGCATTTTGGTGAAAAAATGCATGACTCAGTTTGGCTTGTTCAACAGTGTTAGGCAAGGTGGCTGCAGCAAGCACCGAGGTAGAATCTTCAATGATTGCTGCACCCTCCTCATCAGATGTAGCTGATGCTAATGCATCAGCTCGTGCATTTCCCTCTGCCATAAATCCTGGAAGACCCGAATGAGCTCTAATGTGAGAAATAAAGTAAGGGTTAGTTCCATGTGATAAAATTTGATAGAGACAGGTGAGCCAAAGACACAACTTGTCGTTGTTCACATCCTTTAGAACAGATCCTTCAATTCTCTTAATAACATTAGCAACGTATGCCGAATCAGTGATCAGGTTGAAAGGTTCTGGGAAGAGCTGAAATGCTCTTACAACTGCTGCCAATTCAACAATTTGGGGAGAACCTTCAACTTTTTGAACATCTTGTTCCCAGGTTTTAGTATTTTTATTTTGCCATGTGACGACTGAATTGTGCGTTCGCCCTGACCCATCAGTGAAGATAGTGACTGCATCTAAAGGCTCTTCACTGATCAGGGGCTTTTCTTTGTAACATAATTTAGCTTTGATCATTTTGTGTGCTGGATAATGAATGGAACAAGTGCCTGGGAGATCAAGCAAGGCATACAGCAAGTCTTCTGACTTTTGCATTGCCCAATCAAAATAGGTTTTCTTCATGGGCAGATAGATAATTGCGAATTCACTACCTGCTATTGAAAGAAGCCTTGCTCTGCCTTTGATGATGATTTGAGACATCATTTCTAAAGGTGTGAGAATTGTCTTTGGCGACCTGTATGAGATAAAAACCCATTCAATTATTAACAGTGGATCTTTTCGAGAGGAATCCCATTGAAAGATGAGACCACACAGTCTCAGCTTTTCTCCTAAGATTGCAAGGAAAAAGGGTTTGTCAGGGACACAGCGGTGTGCTTGCCTGCTCCGCAGAGCACTAGTAATTTCTTCTAAGGCCTTGTGAGCCTTAGGAGTGAGGGATCTAGGTGATCTGATGTCATTGTCCCCCTTCAACAAATCAAAGAGTGGAGCAAGTTCATCAGCTGTGATACCCAGGACAGGTCTAACCCAGTTAATTTCTCCTAAAAGCTGTTGTAAGTCCTGCAAGGTGTGAACATCAGTTCGGATTTGTATCTTTTGAGGAGTGATGGACTGTTCTGTCAGTTTCCAACCTAAGTATTTCCAGGGAGCAGTCTCTTGTATTTTTGATTCAGAGATTACCAGTCCACTCTTTTTGATTTCAGCAACAACACAATCACGAGTCATTTCCATTTGTTTTCTTGTTGGTGCTGCGATGAGCAAATCATCCATATAATGGAGAATAACTGATTGTGTGAACTGTTCACGGACTGGGGCTAGTGCACGGGCTACAAAATATTGGCAGATAGTTGGAGAGTTTCTCATTCCTTGAGGAAGTACGAGTCAATGATATCTTTGGAGTGGTTCTTGCAGGTTTGTACGTGGAACAGAAAAAGCAAAACGAGGAGCGTCATCTGGATGCAGTGGGATATTGAAAAAACAGTCTTTGAGATCTATGATTACAATTGGCCAGTCTCTCGGGATCATGGAAAGGTTGGGTAGACCAGGTTGCAGAGGACCCATGTTCTCAATCACTGCATTGATCTTTCTGAGATCCTGTAACAATCGCCAGGTGTTGGAGGTTTTCTTATGAATTACAAACACAGGTGAGTTCCAGGGACTGTTGGTGGGCTTGATGTGGCCTTTTTGCAGTTGCTCAGCTACTAGATTTTTGAGGGCACTCAACTTATTGTCTGGTAGGGGCCACTGGTCAACCCAGACAGGGGTGTCAGTTTTCCAGGTTAGCTTGAGAGTGCTGAGTGCTTTAGTGGCCCCTATGAAAAACCCAGTTCAATTTTGGCTCCCCATTGAGAAAGCAAGTCCCTTCCCCACACTGTGATGGGCTTTTGCACCACATAGGGACGAATTGATGCTTTCTTCTTATCTGGTCCTGTAATGCTGATTACAGATTCACTTTGCAAGCATGGAGTGACACCTCCGATGCCTGTGAGGGTACCTGGGGGAGTCACTAACTTCCAATCTCTTGGCCAATAGTAAGAAGAGACCACAGAGACATCTGCACCAGTATCAATCATCCCTTTGATGTTAACTTGAAGCTTACCATTTGATAACTCACAAGTTAGCATCGGTCTTTGTTCACTTATGTGTTGAACCCATAGAACTTCAGGATTTTCAGGAGTGACGGGGAAACAGCGTGGTGGCATTTGGTCCATAGTTCCCATAGGCAAAGCTATGGCAATAGCTATGGGGGTTCTGGGAGGAATATGCAATGGGGGATAGCAGGCATTGGCTAGCACTAGTAATTCTTCGTTGCAGTTAACAGACATCACACAAGGCAAAACAAGCAGTCCCAGGATGCTATTCCTTCCTTTGCCAACAACTAAAAAGTCTTGCCTATGTTGTGAAGGCCCAGTGATCCCTGTTGAGATGTAATCGTAGCCATCATCTTTTAGAAAGGTTGTTGGCTTGCCGGTTGCCAAGGTGCACCAGGTCCCTGGGGGTAGTAGGTTTGGGTCATTACTTGGGATTGTGCTGGTGATGAAGCGAAGAGCGTTTGGGTCGGGGTATTCACACATTTTTCCTCGGGTGCTTGAGGTGCCATTACTTGTTTCTTCACACGATGGCACTGCGCGCTCCCCTTGGAGTTTTTTTGATTGTATTTTCTGCTCATGTCCTGTCTGGCTGGACACTGCCAGGCAGGATGCCTTCCTTTCTTACAGGTGGAGCAGCGATCTGGTGCCTGCACACTTCTTTTGATGTCTGGACAGTTCCTCATGATATGACCAGGTCGCTTGCAAAAGTAGCAAGTCCTGAAGTCACAGTAGCTTGCATAACAGCCATGGTGTTGTCTTGTTGTGAGCTTAGATGTAGAGCGGCTAAAATTTCAGTAAGTTACTGGTCTCGTGTTTCAGCTTGTGCTACTTGTGCTGTAAGAGCCCTTTCAATTTTTTCTCCAATAGTTTTTCCAAGTTCATTCGCATGAATCGTTGCTACATGCTGTGGGCTCCCTATTTGGTTACAGGCATCAATCATTTCAGGCACTGTGGGTCTCTCCTTTCCCAGGGCTTTGATTGCTCTTTTACATTCCGCACTTGCATTATTTTCAATAATGTCCCGTATCATTATTGGACGAGCTATATCATCACCACATTGTCTTTCTGCTGCTTGGATTACTCGATCCACAAATGTGGTAAATGGTTCAGATGAATCTTGACTAATTAGGTTGTAGGCTTTTTCAAAACTTCCCGCAGGCTGAATTTGTACAAAGGCTCTACAAGCCATCTTTTTGATGTCGTCTAGTGCTGTTCTGGGTAAGTTCACTTGATTATCATTCTGATCGTCAGGAGGGTCACCAGTTAGCTTAGACATAGTTAGGGTACGAAGGTCCACATCAGTACATTGTCTGTACATCTGCAGTACGTTTGTAAGCAACCTTCTCCATTTGAATTCCCACAGCATATATTGAGAATCTGTGAGAATTACACCAGCAAGGTTTTTGCAGTCATTTAGTGTAAGTGTATGTCCTTCCAGGGTGCTTTTTAGCAGTTGTTTAAAATATGGAGAGCAGATGCCACTGTCCTTTATTGCTTTTCTTAATTCCTTTATTTCCTGAGATGGAATAGGTGTCCATGTTCTAGCACCTCCAGCTTGCTGGCTGAATATCACAGGCATAGCTAGAGGATTTAAATTTTCTTCTTTGCGTATTTCACGTGTGACTTCATGCCAGTCTGTCAGTTGAAGGTCCTCAGAACATTTCTGTGGACCTTCCAAAATCAGGATAGGTGGTGGTGGATCCTCAGATTTGAGAGAGCTGGCAGCTGCAAGAGCAAAACAGTTCTCTGTCTGTCCTGTATTTGTTAAATTGGCATGCCATCCTCCCCCTTCTTGTTGCAGGGTTTGTGTGCGAAGCTGTGGTCCTGTCATGCTTGGGCACGATGCAGGATGCGGTGGCAGAGGCAGGGATGCAGGAGGCACAGGCAGGGGTGGAG
>JAIXNV010000502.1:0-11352 GCA_020917445.1 Riparia riparia
GATTGCCCCCTCGTCGCCCGTGAGCGGGCTGGCCGAGTCCAGCAGTGCCCCCGCCTCGCCCTACGGCGGGAGCGCGAGTCGAACTGCCTCTCCCATCAGAGCGGGGAAAGGAGCGGTGGAGCAGGTGGAAAAGCCTTCTCCAGGAGCGCCCAGCTTGCTAACAGTCACTCTGAATAAAAGGTATTTTGAAACAAGTGCAGCTTAAGCCCTGGTATCTGTTCAAGGAATTAGATAAAATTTCTGCCTGCTGTTGTGTGTTCATCCACAGCGTTCTTCAGAGTAGAAATTGAGACATTTAAATTTGGACATGTCAAATGAGTCCTTTTTTTTTAATAGTAAACTCCCCTAAAGTTAATTTCGTGGTAGCTTTTACCTAAGCACCTCGTGTAAAAGACAGCTACTATAAAAATTCTGTTCTGCTCCTGTACCTGATGGGCAGCCTTTATAAAAACGCGGTAGGCAATTTAGGTAATTATTCCTACACAATGTTTCTGGTGCTTTCCTTGTCCACTGTGTTAGAGGTAAGAGACAACTACAGTCTGTGCTACAGATGCTGCAGATATCAGATATACAGATAGCTATAAGCAGTAGATACTGCTTTTCAAACTAAATGTGTTTTGTGATGGACTGTGGTGCCTGTAGAAGATATTTATCACAATAGAAAGCTATATTAAATAAAACATGAGATTTGTGATGTGTAAAAGATTTATCTATGCATAGAAATATTCAAAATAGACTTGCCCTCACCCTTCCTTCCCTTCTTTCTGTTGAAAGTGAACTGCTGAACTTTTATGCTTTTTTTCCTGCAGATTTAAAAATTTTTGTTAAAACTCATTCTGAGCTTCACAGCAAGATTAAATGCTAACATTTGCTTTGCTCATAGAAAAATGATTGTTGAAATAAGTCAATTTATGAACGAAAAGTAGCAGAGTTCACAAATTCCGTTGTGATGTTGTATATATAAATGTCCACAGAAGAAGAATGGCTTGAGGAAAGTAGAAACGTCTTAACAGCCTGAATCAATTTTTCTTAGATCTACTGCACTGGATGAAGAACTAAATCCAAAGATGCTAGCTTTGCATAATGCTCAGAGAAAACGAAAAATGGAACATGATGGTTCACTTTTTCAGGCAGTTGGAATTGTGAGTTTTGTTTTACCATTTTAAAATATTCACTTTTAACCTTGCAGTTTCTCAAATGAGGCATCAGTGCAGACTCCTGAGTTGAGCTGTTGGCAAGCAGTGGAATCTTGGGATGAGAGATAATTGATAGTGAAATTTTTATAAATATATATATATATATACAGATACTCTACTTTTTGTTCTCTTTTACTGTCAACTTTTGAAAAGTGCCCTCTACACCCAAGTGCATTTCTTGATTAGATAGTAGATATTCTTCTGTGAGCATATGTGTTTCTTTAGTAGAATATGCACAAATGTAAGGCATCACATTTAAATGTGTAATTGCTGTATTTATTTAATATTTGAATTCAAACTCAGTTTTCATATTTGCCAACACTAGACATTAGTGTTCTTATGCTTCTTCCTATGTTATTTTTTCATTGGGTCTGGGATTCCTTTACTTCATCAGATAACGAGACCATCTGAATTGTGAGGGTAGAGAGCTCCTATAATAACCTAGCAAATGTGTATTACTGCCACTCCCTTTCATGCATGCTCTCTCTAGTATTAGTGTGGGCACTTGGGAGTAGCTCATCCTCATCTGTCCTAGCTATTCAAAAGAAACTTTGTAGATACTCCTAGATTTGGGTCACTTGGTTGGGGGATGTCCAGCTTGTTATTTTCTGCAAGGGCACATTGTCTCCATAATCTGTCTCACTGTCAGCTCTCTGTATTTTGAAACCTTGAGCTTTGCCATTGCACACTGTTCTCTCACTCATCTTCACTGCAAATTCCAACTTGTCAAGTTTTGAGAAGTTTTAGTCTTAATTCCTCTACTCCAAGGTAGCCTTTGAGCTTTTGTTCCTCTGTTGGGCCACCTCCTAGTTGTCGTCATTTATCGTATCTTACAGTGCAGGATTATTTCTCTCCTGAACTCTCCTTACTCCTGTACTAGCATTCTAGTCTGGGCATAAGACAAATCAGTTTTTCTATGCCATTTCTATGTGATTGTTTTTATTTACTAAATGCTTTGCACTTCCATGCATGTAGTTCTGCTGCTTCCAGAACCCTGTAAGAATTCATTGTTCTGCAAGAAATGTTAGTGCCTTCCACTGCCCTTTTCTGATGCAGAGGTGCTACAGCTCATCATGTTGCTGATAAAGTATTCAAAACAGCATGGGATGTCATTAAATACACAGAACACAAGCAGTTCAGTGTTAACTGCTGGAATAGTGTTCAGGCTTCTGTGCTTAGTGCCACTTTAATGCTTACAGGTTCAGACTTCATCCTTTGCTAAACCTTTTTCTTTTGTCTGTATCTGACAAAAGTGCTATAAATATTTTGATGGTTTCTCAGAGGCAGAAGCAGAATTTCCATGAAGCTGGGTCTTAGTGGAGTTATTTTAAGAAGTGCTTTAGTTGTTTGGCTTCTCTCTCCACAGTGGATTTCTGGGAGGATAGACAGGCCTTTCACACAAGCAGAAGAAAAATGATGTTAAACCCAGGCTTAGAATGTATGCTGTTCTAGGGTTGTATGAACACTTGCCACAACTTTTTAGCTCAAGGGAAGTGGGATGTATTTTGCAAAGAATGAAAATAAGTGAAAACCAAAGTAAAATACTACTTTAGCTTTCTAGAAAACAGGAGAATTAGACAAGGATAAGATATAGTAAGGTTATAAAATAATGATATAAATCATTACAGTGGAACACTTACAAGCCATATCTTTCTTAACAGGAAGGGCTGGAATGCATTCATGGTAAAAAATAAGCAGCAGTAGCAATATAGGTGACTAATCTCATTATGAACTGCAGCTCTGAGTTAACTATAACTTCTACTATACAGCTGCTCTTTTGACTTACATGTGTGTTTTACAACCTGAAAACATATGCTCCTCACTATTTTGAGGGTAATGGCAGTGTTCTGAAATCCCTTCTCCTCTTTTTGCAGCAGTCAGTATCACTAACAAGACCAAACTTTGCAGATTCAAGTACTTTTGCCAGCAGACTTGATACTAAGATGATGGTGCTTTTTCCTTCCATCCCATCTGTTTCAGTGGCAGCTTCTTCTTCCGTACCTCAATTATACAAAGCCCTTACAGCTTCCTAATCTCCATATCTTCTGTTCTGCTGTCAAAACAATATGCTAAGGAGCCATATCTGTACTAGACTGGTGTAGGACTGCATTTTCCACAAAGATCGGGTCAGGTGGCTTGGTGGCAATAACTGGAGTGCAAGCAGAATTTAATCCTAAACGTGTAGATAGAATCGACCTAGTGAGGTTCCTGACTCTCCTGCCTACACTATTAATTCCAGTGCAGAAAGCCATTAGATACTCCAGTGAAAACCTGATGCTTACTCACCCCAGAGCAGCGGTAATTAAATGGGTGTGTTTGTGTACATGTACACGCTAATCTTGAGCGTGGTAACTGACGATAACCAGGATTTTGTAATTGTTTTCTGTAAGGAAAGTCAGGTCTTGAAACCTGATTCAGTTTTCTGTTAAATAATTTTCAAGTTAGTGTACTTGGAAATATATTTCTCCGCAAATTCTGTACAAAATCCACTTTAAATTGTAACAATGCCACGTTAGTACTTGGTGACGGGAATGTTCATTTGGAAGGGGGATGTGGAGGGTTATAAAGATACAATATTCACTAAAGATGATTCATTTTATTTCTTTCTAGGGGTCTTTATTCCAACAGACAGGTGACCGTGGAGGAAATGCATCACTTGCTTGGAAACGTGTAAAGGGATGCAAAACAAATGGTCACAGTGGAGTGGAGCAAAAGACAATCATTCTACTATCAACTGGTTGGTATCTTCCTTTCCTAGGCAGAGGGGGGTGGAGGGGGCTGTGTGAAAGAGAGCAGACTCTCCAAACTTATCTCCTTGTGAAACAGGTCTAGGAGAGGTTAAGCATGGTGAATAAAGTGCACTTTTTCTCCTTCCCCTCCCTCTGTAGACATAGCGAGTAAACTTCTAGGGCAGTCGATGGATGAGAGTGGACTCCCCCAACTCACGAGTTACGACTGCGAAGTAAACGCTCCCATACAAGGCAACAGAAACCTGCTACAGGGGGAAGAACTGCTCAGAGCTCTGGATCAAGTTAACTGAGCTTTCACAAAACTTGCTCCTTTTTTGGACACTGGTGAATCATCACCTAAAGCAGTCTATTTATATTTTCTATATCTGATTTTAGAAGCCTGGCTACAGTACTGCACTAATTCAGTTAGTTCAGTTTTGATCCCCTTTCTACTTATTTTGACAGTCTTTTTAATATGTTCTTTATGTAACAATAACTCAAACTCTAGTGCATTTTTATAATTCTTTGGTACATACACTTTTAAGTCCATTACATTTAAAACACACTTGCAATAGCAGCTTTGAAATATGCACCTGATTTAAAAAAAAATATATATATATTTATTTTTTGGCTGGGGAGTTGGTCACCAAAACTTATCATTAGTAAAATGTCAACACAGGAAAAACTGGCAATACTTCCATCCTGCTTTTCATAGGTAGTTGGAAGACTTGTGCTCTCTTACTCTTTATGTTCAAGTAAGTTTTTTTTATGTTAATAGTTTTTATAAGAAACAACGCTTTGCAGCGGTGCATTGTAGCCACAATCGCACAATATATTTTCTTAAAAAATACCAGCAGTTCCTCATGCAATATATTCTGCGTTTATAAAAACTAGTTTTTAAGAAGAATCTTTTGTTTGCCTATGAAAACGTGTTTAAACCTGGATTATGTCATTATTTTAGTCACGTTGTAATATAAATTGTTCTTAAATGCTGTCTTATGCTTTTGACTTCAGTGGGTGTGGTTAGTCAAAGGAAAGGCTTTATCTGGAAAGGGCTAGCAGCATTTTTTTTGGATACGTTCTCAATTTAGAGAAAGTTTGATGTTAAAGTAGTCACTTTGCCAGCTTAAAAAAAAAAATCCCTGCCTGTAGTTGTTGAAGTTAATGCTAATATTGTGTATGACCTTAAATCTAAATGTTCAGCTTACCCTGTGTGGTATAGGTGATATTTCAAGCAGATTGTAAAACATCTTGCATTGTTAGCAAACTTTTATCTAGTACATCATTGAGTTGCTCAATATTTTGATGTTTTGGTTTTATGCACCTTGTTGCTATTAACATCCATATGTTTTCATGTAGATTTCAATAACTTGAATATATTTAGAAGCCTTTTTATTTAGAACTATATAGTTGTCACAAACATCTTATTTTCCTATATGTACTGTACAAAACCTTCATTCACTCATTCTTTTTGCTCTTTGTGGTTGGATCTAACACTAACTGTATTGTTTTCTTACATCAATAAACTATATGTGGACCAGGCCCCCTTGGGGAGTGTGTTATCTGAGAGAAATGAGATAATTTATATTTTTGTTAGTGGTTATTGTTCATCCGTGTTCCCTTTTTAACTTAGAGTTGATTGGAAATCACTGCTTCCTTATTTTGGTTGTAACATCTCTGCGTTAATTATTTGAGCCTGTTCAGTACTGAAGTCTCCCAGACAGTGTTGTACTACCACTCGCCAAAGACGTTATTACACTTCTCAACCTGTAATCACACCAGTGAGCAAACCTGGCAGCGAGGAGGCAGCATTTTTGTTTTACATTAGAGCAGAAAGAATTCATCTTTATGAACAGCTTAAAGGCCTGTCTCTGGAAGCTTTCTCAAGGTAACACAGGAAAGCAGGAAAAGGTAAAAGTCACAGGAGTGATTGATCTGAGATGGATTTCAATCACAAAACTCCATGGTTAAAAAATTAAGCTGGTACTTGATGAAACTTGTTCCACATTTTTGTGCTGTTGAGCCAGTGACTTTCCACATTTTGCTGTCATAAAACACAGTGCTACTGGTAACTCTGTGTTGTGTAAATAAGGCCAAGATCTTCTGTGCATTCTCCAAGACTTATCTCAATATAAGTAATCAATCGTGGAGTGTCACAGGAGTTACTTTGGTTTCATGTTGTAAACTTTTTGGTTTCATTACACTGTTTTGAAATCAATGTCATAGTACATAAGTGTAACCTGTTCTCTAAAACTACTGTTTCACTCAAAGGGGCACTTTCCAAACTGCCACAGCTCTATTAAATTTAAAGGACACTATTAACAAAAACTGATTAGGCACTGGCAGCAGAAGATAGTTGCACACTTGTTAAAGTTTTGAGTAGAAGTTGCACAGACAGAAGGTATATAGGGGCAGTCAGCTGCAGCTGAAGCTTCATGCAAAGAACATTTTCACTAGTGAACACTTTTAATGCATTTTTAATGGCTAACAGCAGCCAACTCCTCCCTGCCTGCTGTGTCTGGGCTGGCATTCTCTCTGTGACATTTCTTTTTCTGTCAGCAGCTAGGAGGTTTAAATAGTGAAGTTGGGTTAAGCCCCTGCTGTTTAGGGCATCCCTCCTGCTTTAGCTCTGCATGGATTGATGTGGTGCTTCTGTGAGAGTCTTGCAGACAGGTGAAAAGTGCAGCTGGGTTCTGTTTGTGTACTGACCCACCAAACTTTGAGCTGGCCTGGGGGGAATTATCCCTTTGCACTCCCAAGAGACAGGTCAGAGGTGTTCTGCTGCTCCTTGGCTGGGTTTTGGAGGAGCCTGACCCGTTTGGATCTGTCAAGTCCTCTTCAGTGCACTAAGAGGGCACAAAGTTTTCAGACTAAAATCTCTGTTAAAAAGAGAAGGGAAACTGAAGAGACCCATATGATTTATGGTCATGAGCCTGCTGGAGTCAGAGAATGGCTTGGGTTGGAAAGGACTTTAGAGATCATCTTGTTCCCACACCCCTGTCATGGGCAGGGACCCATTCCATGAGATCAGGTTGCTCAGAGCCCCATCCACCCTGTCCTTGATCATCTCTGATCTTAGTGACAGCAGCTGTGGATTAAACTGAGACATATTTCATCTAAAAATCTCAAATCTAACATTTTTTACTCTGCATGATAATAATGTGGTGAACTGCAATAGCTGTTTCGGTTTATAGTAGGGGAAAAATAACTTAACAAAAGTCCCCCAAGCCTCCTAGAGACACTGAACAAGAACAGAAAAGAAACAGTAGTTGCTATGGCCTTGTAGAAGCTTTGCTAAATGCAGATGACAATTTGCAGTACCTAGAAGTACAAATTTCAGTTGTGGGTTTTTTTATTATTTCTGTTTTGCTCATTTTTTTTCCCTGCTGTTAAACTTTTTTTTTTTTTCCCTCTCTCTTTAGACTCCAGGAACACACAGTTCTAGAGCTAATTTGGAGTACAAGCTTCTAGAACAAATAGCTTCCTAAGTGTTTTCTTAGTGATTTTGCATGCGTTCTTTGCTGAGTTGCTGCTTTTTTTAAAATATTGCTGCACCATAACCGAAATTAGGAGGAAATTAATGACTCTGAGGGTGATGAGACATTGACACAATGTCTAAGAGCAGCTGTAGATAACCTAGCCCTGGAAGTGTCCAAGGCCAGGTTGGATGGGTCTTGGAGCAACCTGGGATAGTGAAAGATGTCCCTTCCCATGGCAGGGGCTTGGAAGTGGGGGGGATTTAAGGTCCCTTCCCACCCAAATCATGCTGTGATTTATTTGCTGTAAAGAAGAAACTGGGGGTAAATACAGTATTTTCTCCTGTATATAGAACATACTCATTATGTGAAAATGGTAAACTGAGGAGAATAACGAAGTTACCTTCCAGGTTTTCCTGACAACAGCAGTAGTCAAGCCAGGCCTTCTTCAGGGCACAGTACAGTTACTGTTTTTACATACAGATTTTAATTGATGTTTTAATCATCAACAGTGATTATTTTATTAAAGGGTAAAGGAATTTTTAAAGTCGTGTTTATGATGACATATTTCCTTCCTTTACCTGAAAGTAGTTAAAATTAACTACAGCTGTATATCCCCAGAAATCCCTTAAATAAGCTGTGCAGTAACTTATCTTGGGTGTAAGGTATTGACTAAATGAAGGTAGCCTGGAGTCCAAAGTACCTCTTGCTAGCATAGTCTCCTCCCACTGAGTGAGACTGGCTTGGACTTTGGTGATCTTTGAAAACCTTCGAGTGAAATGGAAACAATTTACCGGAGAAATGAAACTTAATAGTACCTGTGTACACACATTAAACTCTCCCAAAGTGATTACTGAATTAAAGAATCATAGATTAGGGCCCAGAAGAACCATTTACACGTAACACTGATGAGGGTTTTAAAGACATCAAAGTTTAGTTTGGATGAAACTATCAGCTCTGCTTCCAATGAAATACAACTGTCAGGTCAGATAATTCTAACGATTATTGCATATTTAATGGTAATGTTTCATTACTTAAGGAGCTGTTTCATTAAACAGCTAAGCACTGGCAGCTAAAGGCAGTATCTGTTGGCAAGT
The DNA here is from genome assembly GCA_020917445.1 of Riparia riparia. Classification (NCBI taxonomy): domain Eukaryota; kingdom Metazoa; phylum Chordata; class Aves; order Passeriformes; family Hirundinidae; genus Riparia; species Riparia riparia. The sequence continues at coordinate 8,499 of JAIXNV010000502.1, forward strand.
GTCACTGCCGAGTGAACCTTTCCCCAGAGTGCAGTGGGATCTGGGAGCACCCTGCCCCTGTCTGCTGGGCTGGACAGACCCCAGCTCAGCCATCTGTCCCCTCCCCACTGCTGCCCTGCTCCTGACCACAGCACGCATCTCGCTCAAATGTCACTGCACTCAGGCACGTTACTCAAACTCTAACTGTCCAGATGAAAACAAACACCTCACAGGCCACAAGGACTTGGGAGGAAGTCCATTTTCATAGGAATTCTACACAAGTTGGGTGTCCAGCTTTCATTAAAAATATCAATTCTGACTCAACTCCCTGAAAAGCTCTGTTCTGGAGCACTGTGACTTTTGATCCAAATTCTAAAAATGAATTGTCATTTTCCTTCTGCTTCCCTGTTTACCTTGAGCAAGTTACCAAAAAGTTAAAGAGTTTGCTGCTGGATTTATACAGTACAGTAGATTTTGTGAATAATAGCAGTATTCTCTCATGAAGAAGTGGTATATTTTAATGGAATTCTTTTTTGGAACCAAGTACAATATATTGCAATTGATATTCCTCTTGAAACATTTTGACGTACTTGTGACTGTATTTCTTTTTGATTGTGTAACAGTATAAAATTCAATAAAAGAGAGGGTTTGTTTCTAATTTGTGACATCTGTGATCTTTCTGTCCATCCCTTTTCCCCTGTTGTAAAAGGCGGAGATGACTTAAAAGTGAACTAAATCACTGTGCTGAGTAACAAACTCCTCGCAGTTTTGAGACTTTACTGCAGTTTTGAGGCTTTGCTTGATGCCCAAGTCTCTGACAGCAGGCAGTAGACATGGTCACAGTCTCCAAAAACATACATTTTATATTAAATATAATATAAATATATAACATTTATATACAAGCTGAATCCTATGCACCTGTGGTTATCCCACCTGAGTTAAGCAGATCAAATGCGTGAACAGAAGAGGTCAAACACACAATTTCACACATCACATATGGGGATGGTGTAGGTTTTCCTGGAGGAAGCCAAAGAGAGCAACAGCTACAGAGCCAGAGGGACAGAGGACATTTATGAAGCCTTTTTGATTAATCACACCAGAAATGCCCTTAGTAAAAAACACAAACTCGTTTGAACCCACTGTCGTGTCTCCAGGTGATTTCAGTTGTTGTCAGTACACACAAATGACTCGAAAAGAACTTGTGACTCCTGCTGTCGTGTTAAATCAATGCCATTTCCTACTGCACAGATTAAAAAGCTTTTGCAATGTTTGTGCTTGTTGGGAAGTCTGAAAGCAGGAGGCATGTGCCAGTAGAGTATGATCCTGAAGGTAGAATAGGCTATTTAATAAAATATATTTCTGATTTACTTCCATGCAAATTGATTAGAACATGATTTATTTTCATGTTTTCAACTTGAAAATGTGTTCTAATGCAGTCATGTAAGGTATTAAAAAAAATACTTGTTTTGTGCCACATGCACCTGGAAAATCACATTATTTATATTAGTGCAGGATAAATGGCTTTTAAATTGCAACTAATAAACTAGGAATTAATAGAGCAAATAGGATTTCATCCTTTTGTTTAGCATTTGAATGTGAAGAAGATGCAGTAACCAGCACACTCTTCCTTACATTATCTAATTATTTTTTAGTTTGAAGGCATTAATTGTCCTAAAATGTAATAATCTGAAGGAGCACTGAAAACATAATTGATGAAGAAGAGTAGAGCATTAATTAGTCTAAAAATTTGATACTGTATTTAATTTTATGTATCACACCAGGGGAATTTTACAAAGACACTCTGTTACTTGGTTTTATTCTTCTGCATTTTCATTCTTTATATTGTACCCAAATTTCCTGCAAGGGAAGACTTAGGGCACATTCACATGGCCACAACAGCCTCATCCTCACTACATCTTGCATCATCCAGCCCCATCTGCCCTAGGGGAAAAAAAATCATCCATGTAGTGTTCCTTGAAACATCATCTCTGAGAATCACCCCACTCACTGCACACTTAAAATACAAAAATCAGAAAACACGCTCTGAGCTTTACCAATTCAGCATCACTCCAGAGCCAGGCTCCTCTGCTCCTATTAAATTAAGGGATGACTCCTATAACTAAACAGAGCTTGGCTTGAGCTGTATGTAATGGTGGACTCAGTCCATGATGTGCCACTTTTAACTTACTTGTGCTTTGAATCCTTAAATCCATTGGGGGTGGGGGAGTACATTATATCTGCTTTCCTGACAGTGTTGGCATTCTGTTCCAAAATCAGTACAATCTGTTGAAGTCAGGGTCACGTACTGGATGAATGCGGTCACTGCCCTACATGTCTGAACAGGAAGCCAAGTGATAGATGAAAGTGTTTTTTCAGAAAAAGGTTAAAAAATGCAAACCAAACCCTGGCAGGTGCAGCTCTCCTGCTAAACCCCGTACAGTCCATATGCAACAGCTCTGCAAATATCTGTTTCTATAGTCAATGACATTGGCAGCCAATGGTGCCCACAGAAAACTGCCACTCACCCGATGGCAAATCACCTCCTAATAAAGGCTGCTATAGGTTGCATTCCAGCAACCTTTTGGGAAATACAATAAATATGGAAAGATGCTTGCATGCCTGGAGCACTGTGGGAGCCCCTGACATTGTAGGAGCTGACAGCTGGATGCGCCTCGCTGTAAGGAGCGACCTTTGGATCAATTAGTTGATGCTAATGGTGAACTGGAGAATATCACGGTACCGTAGCCAGCAGAATTCAACACTCATTCAGCAGCGCATGATTATTTGAGAAAGAAAAATGTCAATATTTTCCCGGTGGCTGGGAAAACCCCTGCAGATTTAAACGTCCCAAAGGCACCACACAAGGCTCCATCCC
>JAIXNV010000502.1:11752-24343 GCA_020917445.1 Riparia riparia
CTGGCTCTGAAAAAAGTGGAGCATCGGTCCCTCTGCAATGGTTTTAAATTCAGTATATTTCGTGCATTAGGAATATGTGATTTGGACGCTGACTCCGCAGGGAGCTTGGTGCAGTCCCCTTGAGATTTAGAAGTGCGATCGCAGGACATTGCATGTTTCATTGAATCATGGAATATCCTGAGTTGGAAGGAACCCACAGGGATCGTGGAGTCCAACTCCTGGCCCTGCACAGGATGCTCCAAGAGTCATGTGCCTGAGGACTTTGTCCAAACTCTTCTTGATCTCTGTCAGGTTGTGATTCTTGGGGTTGTCCTCTGCAGGGCCAGGAGCTGGACTCAGTGATCTGCGTGGGTCCCTTCTCCCTGAGGACATTCAATGATGCTATATTTTTAAAACATCTAAAGCTTGTTTCTGCATTATGGATTTTTCCAAAGCCTGGAGTCTGATAGTTACCTGCTTTAACGTGCTGCTTTTTTGTTTATTTGTTTGTTTTAGCGGTAGAATGAGAGCTTTGCAGAGGAATAAGGTCACAAAGAAGACTCTAGAACTGGCCCAGCAGTACTTCTTGCCCCCCTACTCCTTCCAGATCCGAGTTGGTGGTCTGTACCTTCTGTATGGGCTCTATAATGCACAGCTTTGTCAGCCAAAACAAAAGGTAATTGTTCCTGAGGGTTTATTCTCAGGATATACTAGGCATGAGATATGTGGTGCACTGCTGTTTGCCTTGTCATTGTAAATGGTTAGGGCATTTCCTCTTGCTTTCTTAAAATAAACATACTTAAAGCCAGAGTGGAAGCTATTGGAAAAGGCAGGGGCAGAGAATGTGTTCATCAGCTGTAGGGTGAACCCCTTTACATCCTGAGTTACTCTTTAGAATTACAACAGAATGGAGACTGAATTATTTCCACTTCATCTTAACCAGAAAAGGAATTTCATACATAGGTTGAGAGCAGGAGTGCCTGAATGACACCCTCCTTGCTGCTTTTAGGATAGGAGACCAATATCTAGAGGAATTACAAACTCAGTGCAAGGAGAAGAGGTTTGCTTAGGAAGTTTGTGATATATGTTGTGTGCACATGTAAAATTGAGTCCAAATTCTTTAAATAACAAACCAATTTTGGAGCAGTCTACAATGATGCCATAATGTCTCATATTTTAACCTCAGAGAAATCAGTAACTTTTTATGAAGATGAATTTAGGCAATTTTAAAGCCACTGCTGTATAGCAGCAGTAAGAGGGTACATGAGTTATCAAGAAAGTTAAGCAGAGAGAAAATTTATGTGGGCAGAGTGGATATGACAGGAGAGAAAGGAAAAAATAAGGGAAAGAGAACATTTATGAGGATTTCAGTGGCATACACACTGGTATGAGTATTGTTTCCTAGTCATTAGTAAAGGGGAATGTCCTAGGTGCAAACTATTTTTCACACACTTCAGAATGTGAAGAATGAATGTTTTCAGATGTCTGAAAGGACTTGTGTTCCACGTTACCACCAAAGAAAATATGATAATCTTGTGTGCATAAAATGATGATAGTAGTAAAAAATGGGTTCCTTTCTGCAGCTCTGGACATCCAGGTATTGTCTGTAGTCAGATCACAGTAATCAGCTCAGTTAATTTTTGTGGTCGAAATACTGGTTTAATAGTATCTAACTCATTTGTTGCAGATCAGAATTGCACTCAAGGATTGGCCTGAAATCCAGAAATTTCAGCAGGATCTGCTTGACTCCCAGCATTATGATGCAGCCTATATCCTTAGGAGACTGCGACTTGCCAGAGCTTTCCATTTCACTGCAATGCCAAAGCTAGTGAGTTATTACATTGCTGACTTACATTTTTAGAGAAAATGCCCTCATCTTTCAATGCCTGACAGTTCAACAGCACTCGTGGTTAGCTCAGCCTTGAGGCTGTGTTAAAATACAATATGTGTGGCTTTGCATAGGTGGGTGATGAGGAGCTTAGAGAATGTTTGAATACTTCTCACCTGAAAATACTTTTTCAGTATCTAATATTCCTAATAGATTTGAGATGTCTTAGCAGTTGGGGAAATTAGTCTGGGGTGATGGATTAAATTCTTAGCTAGAGAATAATTTGTGAAAAGTCCTGGCTCTGAGATGTGACAGCAAAGCTATGTTGGTGAGATGGTTTTATGCCTTTCAGTATTTTCCATCTCCTGATTGATGTATATGCAGTAGGAATTCTCAAGAAGAGGTGCCATTTGAAACTTTTTTTTAGGTTACAAACATTGCCTCTTGTTTTAGCTGACCTACAGAACTAAGAAGAAGACTGGGGAAAAATATTTTAAAGAAGAATTTAAAGACCCGTCTAATAGAGTGAGCAACCTCATCACTAATGATGTATTGGAGGTACAGTAACCTTTAAACTACAGATTAATCAATGGGGTTTGTTTTGTTTTAATTTTTCTGTTGTCCAAGAGCTGTAATCTTTCTAATCAGCAGAGTCTTGTCCTTTGTCAGTCTCTTGTGGAATGCAGACTTACGAAATTTTACCACTCAGAAATGTGGCATTTACTTTGGAAGAACTGTGGTACCTTTTTCAATATTGAAATATGCTCTAACATTTTGTGATTTTGCCTCAGTAAGATGTAAAAGGGTGTAAATGATTAATTGTCACCTAGAGAAAAATGGAAAATGGGGGGAAGCATGTTTGTTTTGATATGTCTGCAGGGTGCAGCTGGAGGATTGATACTTGTGGTAATACAAATTTACTTATCTGCAAGTTTATAGCTGTCTCACATTTATTTCTCCTTTCAAACCTGGTTTGGTGGTTTTTTTTTTTTTTTTTTTTGTTTTTGTTTTTTTGTTTGTTTGTTTTGTTTGGTGTGGGGTTTTTTTGTTTGTTTGGTTTGGTTTTTTGTTTGTTTGTTTGGGGGTTTGGGGGTTTTTTGTTTGTTTTTTTTAAAATTATCTGATGCATTTTATAAAAATCTGAGTAATTCAAGCCAGGTAAAGATTCTTGTATCACTCAGTGATAGAACTTTTCTTTGCAGGTTTTTTCATTTATTGCTGGCAAATATATATCAGGAAGGATTTCTTGGCTCTAAAACTCAGATAATTTAACCAGAATCAGTTTCTAACATTCCTCCTGGTCCAGTGGTCTCCTTAGAATGGTTTCTGTAACCCTGGGTTTGTATATTGAGGACTAATATTGCTTTACTGCTGGAATCTGGTTTTTTTTTTCCTTAAAGACACTTCTGATAATTTCAGGAACTGATGAATATTCACGACCACTATCAGAAAATGAAGTGTGTCATTTCAGCTGACAAATCACAGCCAGACAAGGCCCTGAGCTTGATAAAAGATGACTTTGTGTTTAATCTCAAAGACATAGCCTTGCAACATCAGGAATGGCAGCAGAACAGAGGGGTAGGTACTGCCAAACACTGTGCTTTGATGACTCAGGAGGCTGGGTGGACATGTAAGAAGGGGATTTCTTTCTTAGTGTGATTACCTCTGAGCTGGTAAATCTCAGACTGAAGGAGAAGGAACTGTGACACTGAAGGCATGGAATGTGTGAAACCTGAGGCAGGGATCCGGAAGAAAGGACTTGTGGGTGGTCTTGCCTCTGGGATAACACAACTGACTGCTGAGAGGGAAGCCCTGAAGGTCTGACCTCATGAAATAGCTCTGTAACACATTCCTGGATCAAAGAAAGGCCACAGTGTAAGGTGGATATAGAAAATGGGCACATGTGTAAATACTTGTCTTGTTTTTTACAGTTCTTGGATTTCGGTTCTCGTGTATATGACAGATGTTTAAAGAAAAGCGCTTTTCTTCCCCACAGAAATTACTCCAAAATGTTAAAGGAACTGATGAAACAGAAAACAAAAAGACAGAAGAGGCTTTGCTAAAATCAGAGGTAAGGAAACTGAACTGTTTTGCTGTGTTGCACAGGCCAGATCTGTTCATTTTTTGGCTTCAGATCTCAGGCTAAGCAGTGTAGGTCAAAGTTTGATAGTGTCAAAATAAATTCCAGGGACAACTGGTAGGTTTGGTGGCTCGATTTTGCTTTTAACTCACATTGTTTTCTATCGAGCTGTGAGCATTTACTACTGTGTAAGCTCTTAGGTGATCACAATAAAAAGCCTCTCTCTCAGGTGAGGAGGGAAAAGAGCTGTATTTTCTCAGCCAAACTCCTTTACACTTCCTCCTGGAGTGTCAGCTTTAAGGCAATATTAATTTTTTGTGCTACAAAATTGTCTCATGTTGTACTTGTTTGCTTATTTCAACTTTGAATTTGTGTAAGATGTGAAGTTTCAAATTTGATTTTTCTCCCCTGGGCTTTGTAACAGTGAAGACAACCAAAATTATGCTCTGTCTTTTTAATGAAATTTGAACTTTTTTTTTTCCTTGAAGTACCATTTTAGTGGCATTGAAATTTTGTAGAACTAATTACAGAATTAGAGCTGTAGTGACATATCGCTCAGGTTTAATATCTCATTTCAGTACTGCTGAATAAGAATCTTTTCTGACTGGACTCTTGTTTCTTTACAGGGTTCTGAAAGAGCAAGTGCCCTGGCCAGAATCAAGTACAGGTCTTATTCTGCAGCTGTTGAGGTGAGTATGAAAATGGATCGTGGGGATGTGTTTAGTTTTCAAGTTTTTAAGTACCAGTTTAATGTAAATGTTGGGTCAAAAAGGAATGAGTTAAAACTGCACTCTGTAAGTCAGCTTTTGAATGTTCTGGTTTTCATAACACAGCAGGGAAACCCAAAGCTTTTATTCTTGTTAGATTTATGGAACAATGCAGATAAGGCCTGTGTTTGGGGGATTTTCGTTTACAGGGTATCTTTTAATGTCTGTGCTTTGTTTAAGAAGATTTTAGGAAGAATATATAAATTAAGAGGAATTTTAAGAAGATGTATAAAAATACCTGAGACTTTAATTGCTCAGATTCCTTGGATCTTAGATACTGGAATCTTGGAAGTTGTCTGTGAAAATGGGACTTGGGAATTTAAAGTCAGTTGCAAGTTCTTGGAAACTTTGTTTCAGTAGCTTCTCCCTTGAAAGAATATTGTTGGTTTGTCTTTTTCTTAGCAGACCTATGAGAAACATCTCAAATTTCTCTCTTTATTAAAATCTCACGTTGAAAAACGTGTCATTAAATGGACCAGAGCTCTGGATTTTATATCAATCCATAGTCGTGAATGTGCAGTGATGTTTTGTAGGCACTTAAGCAAAATATGATGGTAAGGAGGCTTTACAGAGCAGCAGTTTTTTGGAAGTGTTTCTTTTGTATAGGGGGATGCAGTGTGGTGTGGGTTGGTAGTAACAGAGAATGGATTGGAAATTAATGAATGTTTCATTGTCTGCATTTTAAGTCATACACCCATTAAATCACAGAAGGGCATTGTCCTGTTTTGGACAATGGAAAACTGAAGTAGAGTAACTAGTTGGAGTCCTCCCTCCCTCTTTCCCCTTCTTTCCCTTTTCCACCCTGACATCAGGCTGATGCTTTGGTCCCTGCTGGTTTGTCAAGTGACCCACAACAAGATCTGGCTGTAGAAGTTCAGCTTTTTTTGTGTCATTCAGGTTTCCAAGTCCAGGAGACATCGTCCAGTGCACTTAGAGTCCTCGGAATCGGGATCCAGTTGTGGGAAGTCTCCAAGCCGACGTAAAAAAACCAGCGGTGGACTACGGCCAGTAAGGAGAAGTGGTTCTTCAGAAGTCAGAGGTACTTCTCCATTGCATCCATGAACCTGGGGAGATTGCAAAGCTTTATCCATTGCTTTGCTAGCTGGGTTAAATTTTGCTCTTGATCAGTGGGAAATTACTTTTCCTAAGGAAATTCTCTTTCTGATATCCAACTTTTCTACTTGATAGAAGCTGCTCCGCTGTCTAAATTTTTTGTTTACTCCTTATTTGTTATAGGTTAAATGAAACTAAAAATGAAAATGGTTTTGAATTGTCTTTATTTTTTGAATTATCTTTATTTTGAAGGTGGGGATTTAATTTCAAAGTTCTAAACTCTGTTTTCAGACTTACTTAGCCTCTGCTAGGAAAAAAATGTTACTGAGGAAATTAATCCCTCTTCAGAGCATTAGACAGTGTTGCCTTTGCTTGACTTTAAAAGAGTAGATGAAGTATTTTGGAATATTTTGAATTATTGAACTGAGTTGGTGATAAATTTGATTTAAATTGGTTGTGTTAATTACTTGTTATTGAAGGTTTCTTAGTGAGCCATATTGAAGGTACTGTGAAAAGTAGGTTTGTCTGCAGCATTTGACAGCATCTCAGGAGAGCAGCAGTGAACAATCTTTTAACTGCTGGATGAGGAACACAGAAACAAAAAAAAAGCTGATGGTTTTTCCTCAAAATCTGTGTGCAGGTGAAATGCAAGTGGCAATGGAAACAGTAACTCGGCGTATCGGGATGCCAATAATCATAGAAGAGGACTCAAGTGAAGGAGGTACAATGGTTGGAATTCCAGCAAACCAACTACTTGTTTTTAAATACCCTCTGCTGTGTTTTTCTGAAACTGAAGATGATATTTTGGATCATGTCTTGCTGCCTTGCAGAAGCTAGCTTTGGGTTTAGCCTGAAAATTGAAAACTTTGAAAAGCCACAGCAAAATCTCAAGAGAAATTTTTTTCTGCACGGATTTCATCATAGTGTGTTCAGAGTTAAATAAAATTGGTCCAGTTTAAAGGAGTTTCCTCCTGTAATACAAGTTTGTCTTGAGGAGTTCTGTTGTGCAGGGGAAAATGATTGTTTTTTTGGTCAGTCACCCACTTCCAGAAGATGCCTGTTCTGTAACTCTGGGAACTTAGGAAGGAATAGCCCTTGCTGCCCTCACCTTTGCTGAGGGGAGAGAAGGTTCCTCTCTAGTTTTACTTTCAGATGGGCAGTGTTCCATGGATTGAGCTCCAGTACAGCAACAGCATCCTCTGCTGTCCTGGGAGGTATCTGACATTGTTGGGAGAGGACTCTGGGAACTGCAACAGCGGTGTGAATGTCTTTGCTGTCACTCAGGTTACTAGAAATCATGTAATTTTAATTGGGAAGCAGTGGTAAAGCAGATTGCTCAAAGCTTACAGTGGAGTTGCTCTGCAGAAGCATCAATGTTGGATGATGCTGAGCTGTTCTGCAACTCAGAAACTTCAGGACCATGGCACAGTATGAAGAGTCTTTTGCAGTTAATTTACTATCCAAAATTGTATGTAATGGAAGGATATTTAATACAAGGGCTATGTAATACAATTTAATACATTTAAATGTATTAAAATACAGTTTTAGTGACATATATTTATATTTTCTCTTTTTAGAAGCAAAGGAGCATCTCGTAGTACTGAAATGAGATTACATTCTCTGGTCACTTTTGTTTGTAGACAGTGGGAATTCATTCAATTTTAAATGGTCAGCTTGAAGGTGCCATGGAACATTTAATAGTGTACTTTGTTTACTTTCACTTGCCCACTTGTGGACAAAAAGTTTATTTCTAAATCAGGAACATTCTCCATTTCTCAGAATTTTCCAGTAAATCTGAAGCCTTAAACAAACCCACCCATAAGCAGTCTCTTCAAATATTTTGTGAGTCTTCCGTTTGTCAAATTCACAGCAAAATCTGGAAGATGTTGGTGAGGAGCAGAAAGCTTTTAAGGTGGAATAAGTTTTGAAGTACAATATTCAGCAATAGAACTTCAGTTGATGCTTTGAATGATAATGTGCTGTAGGATCTAGAAAGATTTTTTTTTTTTTTTTTTCATATTTAAAAAAACATGGGGAGAGGGACTGGAAGGGGATCTCCAGAGCTCATCTAGTTAATTTCCTGTGCTGGATAGAATTAATTCTACTTGAACATGAGGGAAAATGTATTTAAAAACTTGTAAAAAACCCCTTCTCTTTATTTTCTTTCAGAAGTATCTCTCCCCAAGAGAAGACTATGTTAGAGGATCCACTTGGAGAAGCACTAATGTTAATTTTAATGACAAAATGAAAATGTCAGAGGTAACACCAAGTGCTTGTTTTGGATACCTTTGAACATGAAAGAAGTGTGTGGGACCAGAAGCACTGGTGATGCTGGAATACTGGTAGTGACTGGGATACTTCAGCTGTCTCGTGGTGCCTTTATTCACCTGGTGAATGCTTCCTGTGGGAGACCAAAGTTGCTGTGTCCTGGCTGAGATGGAAAGAGAAGGCTCAGAAAATATTTGCCTATGTAAGACATGTGTGTAAGCCTTCATCTCCGAACATCAGGTTGTTGACTGTTGAAAATTAGCACAATAAATTCTTTTTTATGGTTGACTTGCTCCATTTTATGGTGTGTAAACTTCACTGTTTATCATGGTTTATCATTGTTTAGCGTGGTTCATTTCATGTGGAAATGAACTTGCTGATAAGCTTTTTGTTGTGCCCTGTCTCCAGCAGGTCTGCAGTTACTGTGTATTCAAATGGAGGGATGGAAAGGGTGCAGTTTATTAATTATGCAGATAACCCTAAGCTGTACCAGGGCAGGACTGGAATTCAAATGATCTTTACAAATTGGGGGGCAATGAAAGAAGTGGGTGCAGAAATAAACATGGATCTCAGTACTGAGAACAGGCACAGCACGGGGAGATGTTTGCTTGGCAACAGTGCAGCAGAAAAAGCAAATGGACTGAAAATTATCAGCTGGAGTGTTTTCTGTAAACACCAAAACCAGTAGAATTTGTGTCACTCAGCCTTGCAAGGCTGTGGCCTTAAGTATCCCCATCTGACTACAACAGTTTAAGAAGAATGTAGAGTTACTCTCCTTGGAATTTCTCCAGTTGATCACAACAGTTCTTTCAAGAAAGGCCAAAGGAGTTGTGTCCTTTTCTACAAGAGGAAATGTAAATTAGAAATTTGAAAGATTTTGAATACAAAAGGAACCTAAATTGAATTATTTGTTTGGTAGTATGACTCCCAAAGGCGAGAGGAATTGAAGTGCTCTTACCTAGAGGAAAAAACATTTAAATGGAGATACAAATGGTTCTACTATAAAAGGTTTCCATATTAAATATGTTGGTTGGCAAGGAGGAATGGACCAAAATGACAAAGAGGTCAGACACTGGAAAAGCTGATGATGGAGTGCCAGTGTTGCACTTGACCTTGTTAATGAGAAAAGAGGAAACACTTTGTAATAAAGCCAAAGCTTACTGCACTGTAAACTGAACAGTCAGATACTCAGTTGAGTAACCAAAGTCTTGATAGTCTAATCCAAGTCATTATTAGCCCAGATCTAATTATTATAAAGAACACTTCTACACAGATTAAAAATCCCTGTAGCGGTAACAACACAGTTAATGTCATCACACATGCATTTAGTTTCCACTCGCTTTTTCTGGTTTATTGTTCACTCTTCCACTGTACTCTTTGTCCTGAGGTTTGGCTTAGGCTGTGGATGGAACATTCCTCAGATGTGGTGTTCTTAAAAGGACTCATCTATGGCTATAAACATTTTGGGGGTACCATTTCTGTAGAGTTTGAGCAATTTGGTTTTATTTGGGTTTTTTGGCAGTCACGATGCCTGTGCTTTTCTGTTACCTGCACAAACCCTGCCTCTGTGCATTTCTTCTACTCTTTGGTGAGCAGGTACAAAAAGAAACAGAAGGGACCCCAAAGGGAAACTTAATCAGATAATTTTTGCTCAGTAACATGTTTAATAGTATTCCCTGCAGCGGCACTTCTTCAGAACATGAGCATCTAATTTGTTTCTCCTCATACCTTTGAGCCAACCCAAGAGCTGAGTAAGGGGTGGACTTTGTCACAATTTTTGATGCTCAGTGACATCAGTCCTCCCTGCACTGCTCTTCAAGTGATTTGTGAAGCGTGCAACGGCTTGGCTGGGCACAAGGATGGGTGCATTCAACTAGCAGTTACTTTCATATTGTAATCATGAAAACAAATGTTCTGTAGCTTGTTTATCAAATGGCATAGATGTAAAATGGAAGTCATGATTAAGAATAAATTTAGAACTGCTGATCGTATGCATGGTGATATTCTGAAACAGTAGTTGTGAGAATTTAGAGGCAGCTGTAAGCAGAGTTTCACAATGCTGGTGTAATCTTTAAAAGACAAAAAATCCCTTGCTGCAGTCTGATGGGCAATTACAGGCTTTGAAAAACAGGAGAGGGACTTCCTAAAATACTTCATTGAAGCAAGCAGCTGTCATTAAAAAAAACCCTCAACAATAATTCTGGACTTTCAAATAGTAATAGTAGTAGTAGACTTTCAGGGATCTAAATTCTCTCCTGGTTGTAGCCTCAGCTACTGCAGTAGTTAAAGTCTGCAAGGAAATTTAATCTCTGTAATGCCAGCCTAACTTCCAGCTGTGCTGGTGGATAGGAGTGAGGTCGTTTGACAGTGTGTATCTGGATGTTGTTACAGTTTTCAGAGATAAATTAAATACATATGTTTTGGCTGAAGCTTCTCTGGGGTAGATGCACAACTGTCTGCTCATCCAAAAGTAATCGCCATTTCTTTGGCAAAGCTGAAAGATCCTCGTAGTGGAGGCTTGAGCCATTGCTCAGTGTTTGCGAAGATAACGTGGGTAAAGAAAAGCAAAATAAACCTGGAACACCTACAGGTGACATCAGTTTACAGAATCACAGAATCAATCATCTTGGAAAAGACCTTTGGCATCATCAAGTCCAACTTTTGAATGATCACTACCTTGTCAGCCAGAGCTTGGCACTGAGTATCATGTCCAGCATTTTCTTGAACACCTCTAGTCTGTTTAAGTGAAAGTATACAATATATTTTTTATTCTTATTATTAAACAACCAACAAGGTCTAATTAAGTCAAAGTAAGTGCAAAAGACTGGACAAATTAAGCTCAAATACCAGCTTGGGAATGCTCCTGTGAGCAGCTGTGCTCAGTCTGGAGGTTTTTGCAGCCTTCAAACTGAAACAGAAATAAGGGAGTGATGTGAAAAAAATTCCAAATGCCATGGGTGACAGTGGAGATCTGTGTGCGTATATCTGAGTGTCAATGCGGATATCACCTCTAGAATAACTGGAGAATCCTGCAGTAAAAGGGATTTCGCTGTTTGTTATAAGGCCGAACTGTTAACTGTGAAATTCTCCTATTAAATGAATTCGTGTTGCAATTGCACATCTCTACTGTAGTGAACACTTAATTAATCACCATCTGCATAAAGACACATTACAAAGCTGGAGAGACACTTCCATTCATTCTAAATCCTTTCTTTTTCAGACTAAAAATAAAAGCAGTGTTTTTTTTTTTTTTTTTTTTTTTTTTTTTAAGATTCTATGGTAGACCGGATCCCCAAAGGACTAAAAGATACTTTGAGGTTTATTCTAGTGTTGTATTTAGGAGTCTTATGTAACTGGACCCTATGCAGAGTGTTTGTATTCTCTCATCACATGAGACATGAATAGCAGGTTTCTTCAAATGACACTGATATTTTATCCCTTCTTTTCTGGAATGTTTCATTTTGCACTTCGTTCCACATCTGGAGTTGCCTATTTAGATTTTACGAAGCTTGCTATGTGGCATCCTCAGCCCATTTTCATCTTGGTCCTCAAATCTGGGCACCCAGTTAAGCCAGATAATGGAATGTTCCTTCCTCCATGTGCAGCCCAACATTTGGAAATGGGACTCCTGGAACTTCATCAGCTACAAGAAATTGAAAAATGTGCTAAGCTCTGTCTTGCTCCTAGCACTTAGGACTTAGAATCATAGAAGATCCTGAGATGGATGGGGCCTACAGCAATCACTGAAGTCCAACTCCTGGCCCAGCACAGGACCCCTCAAGAGTCACATCCTGTGCCTGAAAGCCTTGTCCAGATACTTACTGAGCTCTGCCAGGTTTGGTGCTGTGCCCACTGCCCTGGGGAGCTTGTTCAGTGCCCAGCCACCCTCTGGGTGAAGAACCTTTTCCTAACATCCAACCTAAACCTCCCCTGACACAACTTCAGGCCGTTCCCTTCCGGTCACCAGAGAAGAAATCAGTGTCTGCCCCTCTCCTCCCCTCAAGAGGAAGTTGTAGACTGTGATAAGGTCTCCCCTCAGTCTCCAACAAGCTGAACAGACCAAGTGACCTCAGCTGCTCTTGTAAAGCTTCTCCTCTGAGCCCTTCACCATCTTCATAGCCCTCGGGTCAATCTCTGTGCTGTGACATGGTTTGGCTGTGATAGAAACCATCAGAACAACATTATTTTTCTGTAGCGGACACCAAACTTCTTCCTCTTTAGTCACAGCAATGTAAACCCTGGTATGGGAAATTAGGCAGGACATTAGAGCCAGCCAGCCCTCAGTTGCTAAGGGTTATTGGAGATGGGGAGTGACTTGGTTTTTTTTCTTATAAGAGAGTTTTGTGTGGGTTTTGAAAAGTGAGGTGGCAATTAAATCCGAGAGACAGGCTCGGTGCACGCTGCTGAGCCGGTAATCCTGACCCGGCTGCGAGTTGTCCCCGTCCATCCCGGCGGGGGTGGGGGCTGCCTGTTGTATTTCACAGGTGCTACCAACTGAGCACTACCAGGTGCTCAGCCCGGCCCTGAGCACCCGTGAAAAGACGCGGGCGCAACATTTTGGAAGACGCAGCGAAGCCCTCCCCCTCCCCGAGCCGCGTTTTGGGGTAAAATGCGGC
>JAIXNV010000503.1:11898-24320 GCA_020917445.1 Riparia riparia
GAGGGCTCCGGGAGGGCTCCGGGAGGGGTCCATGAGGGCCCTGTGAGGGCTCCATGAGGGCCCCGTGAGGGCTCCATGAGGGCCCCATGAGGGCTCCCTGAGGGCCCTGTGAGGGCTCCATGAGGGCCCCGTGAGGGCTCCGTGAGGGGTCCATGAGGGCTCCATGAAGGCTCCGTGAGGGCTCCATGAGGGCTCCGTGAGGGCTCCGGGAGGGCTCCGGGAGGGCCCCATGAGGGCTCCATGAGGGCCCCGTGAGGGCTCCATGAGGGCTCCATGACGACCCCGTGAGGGCTCCATGAGGGCTCCATGAGGGCTTCATGAGGGCCCCATGAGGGCTCCATGAGGGCCCCGTGAGGGCCCCATGAGGGATCCATGAGGGCTCCATGAGGGCTCCGTGAGGACTCCATGAGGGCCCCGTGAGGGATCCATGAGGGCTCCATGAGGGCTCCATGAGGGCCCTGTGAGGGCTCCATGAGGGCTCCGTGAGGGCTCCATGAGGGCTCCGGGAAGGCTCTGGGCTCCGTGAGGGCTCCGTGAGGGCTCCATGAGGGCTCCATGAGGGCCCTGTGAGGGCTCCATGAGGGCCCCCGGGCCTGCCGGGCCCCGCCCCGCCAGCTGCCGTCCTCACATCGGGGAAATTCCCCCGTCTCCAATGGCATCGGCAGCATCCCGGGAACTGGCCCTGACCCCCCAAATGGTTTTCCTGCTAATGGAGCCTGCAGAGCTCCAGGCTGCATCCCAGGAATCCCAGTTCCCAGCCTGGGGAAGGTGCTGGGAAGAATGAGTGTCCCTGGAGCCAAGGGAAAACCCCAACCTGGTAAAAAGTGGGAAGGGAGGTGCCCTGGGTTTTTTGGGAAGCATCTCCTGGCTTCTGCATGAGTGTCCCAGGCTGGAGGAGGAATCTGAGGAGAGGAGATTCCAGGAACGTGCTGGGAAGGTAACAGATGTGGTGCTCTGGGAAGGCAAATCCCATGGATTTCACTGGAGAACAGCCCTGAGCAAAGGCACCCATGGGTGAGGGGGGGAAGGGGCCTTTTCCAGGCGTGTCCATGAGACACAGAGAGAGGAAAGAAGGAAGAAGTTTGGGAGCAAAGTGAGAACCCAGAATGATCCCAGGGGGTGTTCTGGATTCACACCTGGAGGCTTTGAGCCTGGGAAAAAGATACTGGGATGAAGCTCCAGCAGCCTCCTCTTCCTCCCTGGAATTCCTGGGAAAGCCCAAGGAAGTGCAGAAGGGCTGCTGAGGGGCCGTTTGGCAGGGCCACCCATGTGGGGTGACATGGGGACACCTCTGCCCCAGGGGTGACCCAGCTCCAGCATCCCAGGGTGCTGAGCACTCCCGGTATTCCAGAGGGATCCAGGGAGGCTCAGGGAGGTTGCAGGGCTGGGGGAGAGCTCACCCCCACCCCAAACCCAATGGGGCCAACCCCAGATCTGCAGCTGATTCAGGGCTGAGCAGCTCAGGGTCTCCTGCAGCTCTTCCATGAGGCATCAGAAGGCCAAGGGTCCAGGCCTGGCTGGAAAAGGTGGGTTTGGAGCAGGGAGGAGGTGGTGGGGAGATGGTTTTGTGGTGTTCCCCAGACCTTGCACCACAGAGAACACCCAGCACCCACCCAACCCCAAATCTCCAAAAATGGGGAGCTGGAAGCAGCTCCAGAACCTTCCATGGGTCTCCTCCATCTCCTGCTGGAAAGGATGGATTTGGAGTTGGGAAGAGGTGATGGAGATGTGATTTTGGGATGCCCTCCACATACTGCCCAGGGGGCACCATAGAGGGCACCCAGTGCCCGCCCAGGCCCAAAATCTCCCGAAAATGGGAGCAGGCAGGGATGGAACAGAACTTTTCATGGGTCTCCTCCAGCTCCTTCATGAGGCATCCAAAGGCCAAGAACCCGGGCCCAGTGGGAAAGGATGGATTTGGAGGAGGGAAGAAGTGATGGGACATGGTTTTGGGATGTCCTTCCCCACACAGTGTCCAGGGGGTACTATGGGGAGCAGAATCCCCAAAAACTGGGGCGCTGGGAACAGGCAGGGATAGAGAAGAACCTTCCATGGGGGTCTCCTCATCCTCCTCCATGAAGCAGCTGAAGGCCAAGAGCTTAAGCCTGGCTGGAAAACATGGATTTGGAGCAGGAAGAAGTGATGGGAGATGGTTTGGGGATGCCCTCCACATACTGCCCAGGGGGCATTGCAGAGAGCACCCAGCACCCATCCAACCCCAAAATCTGCAAAAAAAGGGAGCAGGCAGGGATGGAGCAGCTCCAGAACCTTCCATGAACACATGGAATCCATGGGGACATTCCTGGGATGCCGTGGTGGGGTGAGGAAAGGAGATGGGGCCTTGCTGGGGGTTTCAAGGCTGTGGACCCCTCCCAGACCAGTAGAGACCCCAGACTGGTCCCAGTCCCCCCTTACCAAGTAAGGCTGCCACTTCATAGGCTTTCTTCTGCTCAATGGTCTCGTAGTTGAGTGCTTCAAAAAAAATGTCCAGCACGAGAATATTCTCTCTGTGGAAACGGGAAAAACATCAGCCCAGGAGCCACTGGTGGCTCAGTCCTTTGGGATAAGGGAAAAACTGGATTTTATTCCTCTTTGTCTGGATGGTTCCTCTCTCTGGGGTCCTCAGAACCCACAGAACTTGGAGCTGGTGCAGAGCAGGGCACCCTGAGGGCTCTGGGAGCCTCTGGAGCAGCTGGGAAAGGTTTCCTCAGAATTCCTCAGGATCTTGGATCTCACTTTGCTGGGAACTCTTCTCTTGGATGGTAATTCCTGACTGTGAGGGTGGGCAGGGCCTGGCACAGGGTGCCCAGAGCAGCTGTGGCTGCCCCTGGATCCCTGGCAGTGCCCAAGTCCGGGCTGGAGCAGCCTGGGACAGTGGGAGGTGTCCCTGCCATGGCAGGCGTGGGAATGGAGGGGCTCTAAGGTCCTTCCAACCCAAACCATTCCAGGATTCTGTGATTCTGTGAAGCAGAATCCAAAGGATCTGGAACGACTGCCACTTCCCAGGGCTGGGAGAGCTGCAGTGCCTGAGGACCTCAGTCCAGAGATACAAATCTGCAACAGGACCAACAAAATTGGGAAATTTTGCACCTTTTTTGGTGGGACTGGAGGATTCCCATGAGGACATTCCCTGGGAAGGAACTCAGGTTGTTCTACTGAGAAGAAATCAACCTCATCCCTTCCAGGATTTCTGTCTGCTCTTCCCTGGAGGACATCCCTGCGCTGGCGATGGACTGGCCAGGACTGGGCGTTTTCCAGACTTTTCCCTCCCAAAAGCCAAAGGAATTCAGGTCCTCCCCCACTCACGAGATGTATTTTTCCGACTTGTTGAACTTCTTCTCCAGGTACTTGGCCGAGGTCTTGCTGGGGATCTTGACCATGGAGAGCTCCTTGTTGTACCTGGTGAGGTTACAGGGGGTCCTGCAGATGCAGTAATTGCTGTCCTTCTCTGCCAGGAGACCTGCGGGGAGGCAGGCATGGAGCTCACGGAGCAGGGACACGGAGCAGGGACAGGGAGCAGGGCGGGATCCCAGGGAGCAGGGACAGGGAGCAGGGTGGGATCCCAGGGAGCAGGGACACAGAGCAGGGCGGGATCCCAGGGAGCAGGGACAGGGAGCAGGGACATGGAGCAGGGTGTGATCCCAGGGAGCAGGGACAGGGAGCAGGGACAGGGAGCAGGGCGGGATCCCAGGGAGGAGGGACACAGAGCAGGGACACGGAGCAGGGTGGGATCCCAGGGAACAGGGACATGGAGCACGGTGGGATCCCAGGGGACAGGGACAGGGAGCAGGGACATGGAGCACAGTGGGATCCCAGGGAGCAGGAACAGGGAGCAGGGCGGGATCCCAGGGAACAGGGACACGGAGCAGGGTGGGATCCCAGGGAACAGGGACACGGAGCAGGGTGTGATCCCAGGGAACAGGGACACGGAGCAGGGTGGGATCCCAGGGAACAGGGACACGGAGCAGGGTGTGATCCCAGGGGAGCAGGGACAGGGAGCAGGGACATGGAGCAGGGACAGGGAGCAGGGCGGGATCCCAGGGAACAGGGACATGGAGCAGGGTGGGATCCCAGGGAGCAGGGACATGGAGCAGGGACACAGAGCAGAGATTATCCCTCCCAGAAAGAAGCCAAGGGATCACTCCTGGACATTTCTCTCCCAGTTCATCCCAGTTCTCACCACCTTGGAGAGGCTTCTTGCTGCAGGCCACACTGTCATCACCAACAGCTTGGAGAACTCAAGGCTGAGTCTCCTAAATCCAGACTTGGAGTGGGTCCCCCCATCCCAAACCCAGCCCCAGAGGGCTCCTGGGGCTCCCCTGATCCCGAGGGTTCCTGTGCTCATGGAGCCCTTTGCTCCACGGAGAACCAGGAGAAACTTCATCCCAGGGTGCATCCAGCACTTCCCAGCAGCCTGGGGCTAATCCCAACCCTCTCCAGGCTGCAGATCCCCCCGTTCCTGCCAGCCAGGAGGATCCAGGCCGCTGGAATTCCCCGGATCCAGGGATCCCCCCGGTACTCACTGAGCGCGGGCTCTGCGCATTCCTTGTACTGCTCCGGGGTGCAGAAGGGAGCATCCCCTGCAAGGACAGGACAAAGCCATCACAGGGAGACCCCCACGGGGACACAGGGACCCCCCGCAGCCAGGGGACCCCGGCTGTCCCCACCTCTGCCTGCTGCTGGGAACACCCCCAGGGTGGCACTGGAGCTAGAAAAGGTGGGATTTGATGATCCCACAGGTCTTTTCCAACCTTAATCAGACCCAGGTCTCTCTCTTCCATGGCTTGCCCCTATTTCACAGGGAATCAGGAACACCCTGAGCTGGAAGGAACCCCCAGGATCACCCTGTGCCCCCCTGTCCCTGCACAGACCCCCCAACAGCCCCACCCTGGGCACCCCTGGAGCGCTGTCTAAAGGCTCCTGGAGCTCTGGCAGCCTCGTGCCCATTCCCTGGGGATCTGGGCAGTGCCAGCACCTCTGGGGATGAACCTTTCCCTGAGCTCCATCCCAAATCCCCCTGGCACAGCTCCAGCCGTTCCCTGGGCCCTGTCCCTGTCACAGGGAGCAGAGGTTGGAGCTGCTCCTTCTGTCCCTCCTGAGGTCACAGAGCTCACTGAGCTCTGCCCTCAGCCCCCTCTGCTCCAGCTGGACGTTCCAAGCCCCCTCAGCTGCTCCTCATGGGGCCCCTCCAGACCTTCCCCATCCTCATGACCCCCTTTGCACACTCTTGAGCTCTTCGATGTCTTTTTTATTTTGTGGTGCCCAAAACTGCCCCAGAACTCCGGGTGAGGCCGCCCCAGCCCGGAGCAGGGCTGGACACTCCGTCCCTCCCGCTCTGCCGTCCCTGATCCCCCAGGACAGCGATGGCCCTGCCGGCCCCAGGGCGCCGCAGCCTCAGATCCGCTTTCCCAAAGGCCACGGGCACCTTCACCCCTCCGGTACCCCCGGTGCCTCCAGCCCAGCCCCAGCCGTCCCCTGGTGTCCCCAGGTGTCCCCAGTGTCCCTGTGGCTGACCTGGCATGTGCACCATCCTGCAGTTGCAGTTCTCCACGATGTAGCGTGTCTCGCAGTCGATCCTGCAGGCCGTGACGCTGTACACCGGGAAAAACGCCAGGCCCAGCTCCGGGGAGCGGCACTCGCCCCACGGCGGGGGCAGGTACGTCAGCTGGGGACAGGACAGGACAGGGTGTGACAGGGACAGGGACATCAGCTGGGACAGGGACAGGGACAGGGACATCAGCTGGGGACGGGGACAGGGACAGGGACAGGGTGTGACAGGGATAGGGACATCAGCTGGGGACAGGGATAGGACAGGGACAGGGTGTGACAGGGATAGGGACATCAGCTGGGGACAGGGGACAGGGACAGGACAGGGTGTGACAGGGACAGGGACATCAGCTGGGGACAGGGACAGGGTGTGACAGGGATAGGGACATCAGCTGGGGACAGGGACAGGGACAGGGACAGGGTGTGACAGGGACAGGGACATCAGCTGGGGACAGGGACAGGGACAGGGATAGGAAAAGGGTGTCAGTTGGGGATGGGGACAGGGACAGGGTGTCAGCAGGGGACAGGGATGGGGTGTCAGCTGAGAACAGGGACATCAGCTGGGGACAGGGGCAGGGACAGGGTGTCAGCTGGGGACAGGGATGGGGTGTCAATCAGCTGGGGACAGGGACAGGGACAGCGGTATCAATCAGCTGGGGACAGGGACATCCGCCGGGGATGGGGACATCAGCTGGGGACAGGGCCAGAGAGAAGCACAGGGACAGCCAGGACATGTCCCCTGGCACAGGAGCTCCTCCTGTTTCGGGGCAGCCACTGCAGTCCCTCAGGGCGTTCCCCGCTCCAGGAGCTCCCCAATTCCCGGGATAACTCCCTCGGGACAAGCTGTCCCTAAGGAGCTCTCCCGGTGCCATGGAGCAACGCTCCCAGGTGGCAGTGAACTTCTCGGGAGTGGGAGCAGCTGCAGAAGGATCAGCTGGAATTTCTGCCCGGCAGACTCCACTTTATAAACTGGAAAAGCTCCACCAAACTTTCCGCATGCAGGAAAATCTGCACATTCCTGGGAAATGTGTGGAGTTTTCTCCCAGCTGCTGCTCCCAGCCTGGCACAGGAATCCCTGGGGTTAAATCCAGAGGGAATCCATCCCTAAGGGCTCCCAAATCCCTTCCTGGCCAAATGAGGGCTGAAACCTCAGGAAAAGCCTTTCCATCCAAAGCCTTGATCCCTTGGAAGTGCTGAATTCATTTCAGACCTGGATTCCTCCTCCCCGAGGCACTGGAGCTGCTGGAATGCTGGGAAAGGCACCCCAAGGAGCCAGGAATGGGAGCAGGATGGATGGAGCAATCCCCGCCCTCGGCCATGCAAACAATTAACGGGAGAGACTTAATTGGGTTTGATCCCTCTCCTAGCAGCCCCTCCAGATCCTCTCCTCCTGAGGGATTCCTGAGGGAATCCCTTCCCTTTCTTCCAGATTATCCCAGTTCTGGGCTGGTGCGGGGGATCTGGGGCTGGATCAGCCCGGGATGTGGAGCTGCTCCCTCCATCCTCCCCTGCCGCCTCCAAAGTGGGAACAAGGCACAACAAAGCAGCAGGAAAAGCAGGGAAAGGCAGCAGGAACATCCCTGCCCCGGGATCCTGCAGGAATTGTGCTCCCTGGCAGCCTCCCAAGGGCTCCTCCTCCTGCTCCTGCCTGGAGAAATCCAGCTCCAGCCTCTAATTGAGGGTGACAAACTCCCAGCCCGGCCCTTTTGCAGTCGTTAGTAATTCATTAATGAATTAAACGCTTTTCCAACCCTCCTGATCCCGGCTTTCCCCAGGATTACCGGGATCAGTTCCCAGCTGGCAGGTGCTAAAAGGGGAATGAAAAATTTGATTTGACTCTTCGGAAACTGGACGGATACTGCTTGTCCCAAATGCCAGGAATAGAGGGGATGAGCTTGGAAAACCTGGAGGGAAGAGATCCAAGGGGCAGGGGAGGATCAGCTCCTGCCACAGCCTTTCCCTGGCCACATTCCTGCCTTTCCACACTGCTCCTGGCACGGAGCCTCCCGGGAGCTGCCAGCATCTGTCTGCAGCCACCGAGGTCACTCCTTCAATTAATTGGAAGTGCAATCCCTGCTTTTCCTGCGTTTCATTTTCTCAAACAGGGAAATGTGGTGGAGATGATCCCAGCAGAGGTCGGGGCAGTTCCATAAAATCCTGGAATATCCTGAGCTGGGAGGGATCCCACAAGGACTGGTCCCATGGGTGGAACCCCTGGCCCTGCACAGACACCCCGACAGTCCCAGGGTGCCAGCACCCTTTGGGGGAAGAACCTTTCCCTGTTCCCTGCCCCATTCTCCTCTGGCTCTGGGATGGATCCAGCACCGATTCCTGCCCAGACCCTCTCACGTGGCTGATGGCACCAAACTCCAGCGATCCCAGGGGAGGATCCCACCCCTCCCTGAACATCCCCACCCGGGCTGGGTTCCCAACAAAACCTCAGCTGGAACCCTTGTTCCTAATGAGACCTCCAACAGCAGCGACTTCATGGAATTTCCTTCCCAGGCAGCTCCAGCCTGTGTGAAATGCTAAAAACCCAGAGCAGCCACGGCTGGCTGGTCCCAGCTCCCTGTTAATGGTGCTGGAATTGCTCCCAGCTGATGGTGCTGGAATTCTCTGTTTGCATCTCCAGCTCCTTTCCCATCCTGGCTGTTCCTCCCCATTTGCTCCCTTCCTGAGGAATTGGTTTTAAGGGATGGATTTGACCCTTCCAGCCCCTGGGAGCTCCCCTGGAGCAGAACTTGGGAGTGTTATGGAGTGTCCAGGGAAAGATGGGATTTTGGAGTGCCAGGATCCTTCTTTGCAAATCCAACAGGAGCAGCAGCACTGAACCCCCTGGAGATCCATACAAAGTCCAGGACAGCCCCTCTGGAGCCTCATCCCAGGTTTGCTCCCACTCCCCCTGGAGGAGCTGGGCCTGTGGCTCAGGTGCAAAATCAACCTTAAATTCCCAATAACGTGGAATTATGGAATTATAAAGATTGGAAAAGCCCCCTGAGATCGAGTCCAGCTGTTCCCTCTAGGCCACCACTGTCCCATGTCCCCAAATGTCACATCCACATGGATGAAATCCCTCAAGGATCGGGATTCCCCACTGCCATTCTCCAAGAAACTCTGACTCTCCCTCCTCCTTGTTCCCTGGCACATCCAGAGGCAGCTAGACCATTTCCCCTTATTCTCCCAGAAAATTCTGGCTGGATTTGTTGGGCTCAATTCCCAAACTCTGGCAGAGGTGCCCAGTTCAGGGGGTGGGGGGAATTGGACTCTGAAATTTTCCTGTCCTCACTTTTCCACCTTTTTATAAAATCCTCTTTTCCACAGGGTACAGGGGGAGCAGGAAACCCAAACCACCCCCTCATCCTTGGATCTGATGGCTCTGTTTTGTTTTATGGGATCTCCTTGTTGAATTAATTCAAAATTTAAGGATAAATCGGAGAGAATCCTTTGGGAGAGTTTGTAGGATTGAGGAACAAAGAAATCAGGGGGTGAACCTTTTTCCAGGAAGGGTTAGACCATGGGTGGGAGAAAATGCTTGGAGCAACTGTTAGGAAACATAAATCCATGGAATTATGGACTGGTTTGTGTTGGGAGGGACAGTAAAGCTCATCCAGTTCCAACCCCAGGGACAACCCCCACTGTCCCAGGCTGCTCCCAGCCCTGTCCAACCTGGCCTTGGACACTTCCAGGGATCCAGGGGCAGCCACAGCTGCTCTGGGAAATCCATCCCAGGGCCTCCCCACCCTCACAGGCAGGAATTCCTTCCCAATCTCCCTCTGGCAGTGGGAGGGACAGGGACAGGGCAGGGATGGATGGGATACTGGGAAGGAATACACATTCCCTGGACACACATTCCCTGTGTTCTGGCACCCCATCCCCTGGAAAATGACACCTCAAACATGGGGAATGTTCTTAAATTCCTCCTAATTCCCAAATCCCAGTGCTTCTACCCTGACTGGGAATCAGGGTTTCCAAGCCATCAGTGCCAGCCCTGAATCCCATTTTCCTGCCTCTCCAATCCCACTCTGCAACTGCAGTTCTGCAGTTGTGCTCTCTACCCCATAAAAGCTTTGGAGGGGATGAGTCTCCAGAGCCCAATCACACAACGCTGTTCCAGCTCAGGACCTAGGGATTCACTGAAGCCTCTGAAATTTTTATGGCCGTCTTGGCAGGAATTGCCTTTTTCCAGGTGCTTTCCATCTTCCCTGATTGTCTGTGCAGCTCTTTTGGGAAGTCTGATCCCATTCCTGACAGAAGAGGTTTGGGTGATGCTGGGATAATGCAAAAACCAGCCGGGAAAAGGGGAAGGAAAGAGGAATTTCTCTTTCTCCATGGGATCAGCCCTTAAAAATATGGATTTTAGTGTGTCTGCCCAAGCCTTGGTGCCATGGTCAGGGAAAAGGGGAATATTGCAGGGATAGTACAGCTTCCCGAGGCCTGGAGGGGGAGATTCCAACACCAGGCTCACCCAAAAATTCCAGGAAAGGCGACAATGGAAGAGGATCCATTCAAAGCCAGGAGTGGTGAGAGCTGAAGGGCAATTCCCAATTCCAGGTCCTGGCTTCCCTTGGGATCCCTCTGGAGGTGATGGATGCTTCCCTGTGCCAGCTCCTGCCCGGCTCCCATTCATGAGCACACAAACCTCATTCATCCCCTCAGGAATTGCCATGGAAATGCTCCTGGAGATCCCAGAGCATTCCTGCGGGAGGCACAGGGAGCCACGGCTGGGGAGGGACCTTGGGGTTCATCCCATGGGAAATGGGGTGAAAGGCCCAAGGCAGCAGCTCCAGGCTCCCATATCCATGGGGAGCACTCCAGCTCCTTTCCCTCTGCACTCAGGTGTGAGGGGATCCGGGGAGGATTTTCCATCCACACCCTCCTGTTTCCATGCCATCATCCATTGTGTGCTGGCTCCTCCTTCCCTGGGGGAGCTCAGCCCGGGCTCCCCTGAACTTCAGGGATTGCTCCAGTCTGAGATTTCACGGAGTCCTGGAGTGGTTTGGGTTGGAAAGATCTTGAACCCATCCATTCCCACCCCAGCCATGGCAGGGACACCTCCCACTGCCCCAGGCTGCTCCAGCCCGGCCTTGGGCACTGCCAGGGATCCAGGGGCAGCCACAGCTGCTCTGGGCACCCTGTGCCAGGGCCTCAACACCCTGCCAGGGAACAATTCCTGATTCCCAATCTCCCATCCAGCCCTGCCCTGGGCACTGGAATCCATTCCCTGTGTCCTGTCCCTCCAGCCCTTGGAAATATTCCCTCTCCATTTTTCCTGCAGCCCTTCAGCTCCTGGAAG
Source organism: Riparia riparia (assembly GCA_020917445.1). Taxonomy (NCBI): domain Eukaryota; kingdom Metazoa; phylum Chordata; class Aves; order Passeriformes; family Hirundinidae; genus Riparia; species Riparia riparia. The sequence goes on from JAIXNV010000503.1 coordinate 22,739, forward strand.
GTCACAGTTCGGTCACCCCGCTGTCTCCTCCAGGATGAACTATCCCACTTTTTTTTTTTAACCAGGAAACATCTCCCTTGGCCGCATGTCCAGAAGCAGCCTGGCCTCTGTAACCCATCCACCACATTCCATGGACAAACCTCCTGCTGGAATTGCTTTCTCAGGAGTTTTTGCTGCTGACTCAGCATGTCCCACCCTGACACTGCCAGGTCCCTCCCAGGATGCTCCCGAGGTCACTCCTGCATTAACTCCCCAAGCAGGAAATACATCCCAAAAGTGTCTCCCTGCAGGAACCACGGGGCTCAGCCACTGCAGGAGGAGGAGCAAAGCTGATTTCATTCCCATTTTTCCAGCCTGAGAGCCCATTGTGAAGGGAAATTTAATGAGAACCCAACCACGGAGCTGGAGCTGGCTCTGGACAGGGGGATTTTGGGAAGCACTAGGTGGAAAGCCAGGATTTATCCCCTGGTCCCAAGATGTGAATCCTCACAGGTGCCGAGCAGCCGCAGCCCTGGGAAGGCAGAAAATCAGGGAGCAAAGCCCAGGGAATGCTCTGATTTCCAGAGTGGGATGGGGAAAGAAGGGAGGGATCTGAGCAGGGCCAAAAGGAATGATTCTAGAGCCAGAAATGAACCTCCCACACCCCAAATTCTGTTCCACAGTGATCCACAGCTCCCACCATCCCAAATCTTCCTCACCCCGCACTTTTTATCCCCAGAAAAAGAGCTTTCAACTCCCTGAGGCTGCTCGGAGCTGGAAGATGGGAAACCAGCTCCACTTTATCGCTATTCCTGTTTTTTTTTCTGGCTGCAGGATCATTTCTTTTATGGCCCAAGGTGAAAAACTCTGTGTTCAAGACCCCAATAGCTGCCTGTGCTCCATCCCGGGGGGATTTTCCTGGAGCTGTTCCAACTTTGGCTCTGGTTTATTAAAGGAGCAGCAAAGGCAGAGAGATTTAGTTGGAAAAATCCAGACTAGCTCAGGGATTGGGATAAAAGCTGCACACTGGGAAGGTGGGGGAAGCCCAGAAAGTCTCCAAAGGATAATTAATTAGAGGAAGTTATTAGTGGCTGTAATTAGGTTAAAAAAGACTTTCTGGGAAGAGGGATTTGGGTGGGAGCTGAATACTGGAGATCCCTCCATCTCTTCTGGGAAAAGGCTTTGGAGCCCTCAGATGGTTTTAAACCAGTCAGAAAACCCCAGGAATGAGCCCTTCCCTCTCCCAGCAGCAAACCTCCGGCAGAGCCCCTGGGAAAAGGGACACCCTGGAGCTGAGAGTCCCTGAATCTGTTCTTCTGTCCTCTACATCTCCCATGTGGAAGGGGGGATTTGGGGAGGGATGTTTTCCCCTCTCTCTCATCTGGATGATGTTCTCCTGGTTGGAATTCTCATTTTTCAATGGAAATATTGGAATAGGCAGTGCTGGCAATGGGGTGGGGAAGGATTCCAGCAGCTGCAGCAAAGCCCTGGAATTTGCACCAATCTAACCCAAAGTCCTTGAGATCCTCTCTGTAGGCTCCAGCTCCCAGCCCTGCTCCCAAATCTTGTCCAGGATAGGATTTTGAAGGAAGACAAATCTTTT
>JAIXNV010000504.1:0-24302 GCA_020917445.1 Riparia riparia
GCCTTGATAATCTGTGTCCCGTGGTGGGGACAACAGCGGCAATAGGATAACTGGTTTTGTTGTCAGTTTGTGGTTTAAAGGTACCTTGTTCATCCATAATTCGAGTGGCTAGCCTGAGTTTTAGGGTGCAAAGGGTCCCATCGTGGGTTGCAGAAAATCCTCATTGCGGCTCCGTGTGCACCAGGTGTGTGTGTATGTGTGTGTGTAGTGCGCACAGATTTGTGTTTTGTGGGTTTGTGTGTCTAGGCTGTGGAAGAATTATTGGTGCACTGTGTATGTTGTGTTTTGTAAGAGTTCGCGTCGTAAGTGATTTGACCTGTAAGGCGTAGGCATGGTCAGGAAAGGCTGTTGGTAAGTCGTGGGAGACGTCCCACGCACAGCTCGTGCTTTTGTAGTGTGCTTGCAAGCTTGAGTGGTATCTGGTCAGTTGTACTTGGTTGCCAGCAGAGAAAGCTGTTAAGCTGTTGTACCGGGCCGTGGAGGGTTCGGATTGTCCTTGCTGGCAGAAGGGGATTTTGCCATTTGCTGTGCCATAGAGGGTTCAGTTTGCTGGAATCTGGGACTAGTAATTGTAAGGGCAAATCCAGGTTTGTGGTTGTTACACTGTGTGAATGCGTCCTGACTGTGAGAAAGACTGTGAGAGAGTTTGTTGAGACGTGCTACCAGCACGAAGTGATTGAGGAGTTTGGACCCGCGGTTCCGTTTTCGGGCGACTGAAACGGCCGGGGGAAAAGCAAAGCGAGTGAGGTGTATGAAAACCCTTAAAGCCCCCTCCCTGCTGTGACTGTGGTGTGTGTGTTTTGGTTATTCACTGTAACTGTATTTTTGAGGCAACATCCATCTTGTGTTAAAAGTTTTAAGTGCAGCATATGCTGAGTGAAAGAGTTGATTAGCCTTTGAGAGCTGAAGCGTGAATGTTTTTAAAGTAGATTGAGGGCAGACAAAGAATAGAACCAGTTTGCCACAAATAGAAACCCTTGACAAGAGCTTAGTTGTGATTTTAGGTATGGGAAACTGTGTTTGTAGATTGTTGGAATTAAAATAAGGGTAACTTCGGTGTGAGAACTCAATCTGGCCAGATGAATCAAAGGAATTCCTTTACCTAAGTGGTTTAGGCTTGACTTGTAGGAGTTTGTGAATTCAGCAAACCAATGAATAGACAGAGAAAATAAGAGAATGTATCTAGAAGGTTTATATCAGATGTCTGTTGGGAGACTAGTGGCTCTGGAGTAGGAGCAATGGGCTGTGGTGAATTTAGAAAGTCAGAAAGAAGTGAATGGAATAGCTTGTATTTTTGGGAATTTTCCTGCAGCTTTTGGTGCATCTAGGGGTTGTCACTGTGCCTGGGTGCTTTGCAGTGTAAAATTTGTGCAGGATGTTACTATTGTTCTTCTGCTAACCAGTACAGAGAATGTGCCCAGTGTAAACAACAGCTCCTTGATTAAGCTGATTTAGAGCAACTATTTCTGTTTCAACTCCAGCTCCACCTTTAACTCCAACTCCATCTTTATCCCCAACTCCGACTACTCCACTTACTCCTAAATCTCTCCCACTGCCCAGCAGTGACAGTGAGGAAGAGGAGCCCTTTCCAAAGGTTCCTACAGCATCCCGGACTCAGAAACAAACCAAAGAAGAGGACATCACAACGGGGAGGCAGTGTTTGCTCATGTTAAGAAGAACTTAAGATGGACAGGAGGATCTTACCCTAGGAGACCCTCTAGTTATAATGAAACTAGGGAACAGAGAAAAAGAAATGAAGTTTTTGATAAACACAGGGGCAACATATTCAGTGTTAAATAAAACTTTAATACCAGTAACAGATGATTATGTTATGGTAAAAGGGGTAACTGGCCAATCTGAAAAAGCCTATTTTTGTAGACCATTGAAATATAAACTTGAGAAACAATTGGGAATTCACAGGTTTTTATATATGCCCAAGGCTCCATCAGCACTTTTGGGCAGGGATCGATTGGAATTATTAGAGGTTTAAAAAAAAAAAAAATAGTATTTAAAAATGGAGAGATTACTTTGGAGGTTGAGGATCAACAATATGTGGAATTGTTAAGCTTGATGTAGATAACTAATGAGGCTAAAGTTAAAAGTGAAGGTAGGATTTACAAGAAAATAATAGATCAGGTATTTTCTGGGGTCTGAGCTTCTAACAACAAGAAGAAAACAACTAGTTAGAGTTAAGCAATACCCCCTGAAAAAAGTTAAGGGATTAGCCTAGTGATTGAATTTTTTTCCTGTTAAAAAGCCTGACCTAGTGGTTCCCAACCCTTACACTTTGTTAACTTGTTTAACATCTGAACTAACATGGTTTATTGTTTTAGATTTAAAGGATGCTTTCTTTTGCCTTCCTCTCCATGAAGCCAGCCAGAAAATTTTTGCATTTGAATTAAAAAAAAATAAAAAATAAAAAATGTCAGCTCACATGGACAGTGCTTCTGCAGGAGTTCAAAAAATTGCCCACCTTGTTTGGAGAACAACTAGCAAAAGATCTGGAATCCTGGGAAGCTCCATCAGGAAGACAACTGTTACAGTACGTGGATGACCTCTGATAGCCACCAAAACTCAAGAGGCATGTCTGGAGTGGATGGTAAGCCTCCTAAACTTTTTGGGCCTACAGGGGTATCGCATATCCCAGAAGAAAGCCCAGATGGTGAAGCAAACAGTTATTTATTTGGGCTATGAGGTTAGTACTGGACCAAGAACCTTAGGGTAGGATCACAAGGAAGCAATATGCCAGACCCCAAAGCTCCAGACAGTAAAAGAACTGAGAATTTTTCTAGGCATGACAGGGTGGTGCAGACTGTGGATTTCTAACTATGGGTTGCTTGTTAAACCTCTGTGTGCCTTCATCATGGAAGGGAGCAGGGATCTCCAAAAGAAGCAACACGAGCCTTCGACCAGCTAAAGAAGGCCCTCATGTCAGCTCCAGCCCTGGAACTCCCAGACATGAGTAAACCATTCTTTTTGTTTTCACATGAGAAGCAGGGGATTGCCTTGGGAATACCAGCACAAAACCTGGGCCTGTGTCACAGGGCAGTCGCCTGAGCAGCTGCACGCAGCAGCTAAGGGATGGCCAGGGTGCCTCAGAGCCATTGCAGCAGTGTCAGTGAACATCCAAGAGGCACCCAAGCTCACCCTAGGCCAGAAGATGACCGTGCCAGTATCCCACACAGTGTCTGCAGTCCTAAAAGTGAAAGGGGGACATTGCCTCTCCCCACAGAGATTCCTGAAGTACCAAGCTGTAATGGTAGAACGAGATGATGTTGAGATTGTGGTAACTAACATTGTGAATCCAGCTTCCTTCCTCAGCGAAAGCATGGGAGAACCAGTGATCCATGAGTGCCTGGAGGCCATCGAAGCCACCTGCTGCAGTTGCCTGGATCTGAAGGACACCCTGCTAGAGAATACTGAGACCTGGTCCAGCAATGGAAGCAGCTGTGTCATCAGTGGAAGGTATGCTGGGTATGTGGTTACCATGAGCAGAGAGGTCCTAGAGTCTGGACTATTACCAACCAACACCTGGGCACAGAAGGCTGAAATAACTGCCTTAACTCAGGCTTTAGAGCTGGCAAAAAGGAAAGAAAGTTAATATCTACCCAGACTTAAGGTATGCATTTGGGGGAGTTCATGCACTTGGAGCTGTCTGGAAAGAGAGGACTGTCAAATTGACAAGAAAAAAAAGTATTAAACATGCATAAGAGATAATAAAACTGTTGGAGGCAGTCCAGTTACCTGAAAATGTAGCCATCATGCATATCAAAGCACACCAAAAAGTGAGCTCTGAATTGGAGGAAGAAGACAACCTGGCGGGCAGAAAGGCAAAAGAAAGCGCTAAAGGTGAGGTAACTGTTGAACCTGTTGAGGCAGCCTTAATTCCAGATTAGCAAATTTCCATTGAAGGTAAGCCAAAGCACAGTATAAAGGACAAGAGGGGTGGGCTGTTACAGATAAAAGGAAAGGAAGACTTATATTCCCCTCTTACATGCTGTAGTCATTAGTGAAAGAGGAACATGGAAAAACACATTGGGGAATAGATGATTTGTATAATTATTTGAAGGATAGAATCATAGCTTGAAATTTGTAAAAGATAGTAATTTAGGTGACTTGGCAATGTAGCCTTTGCCTCCAAACTAATCCCAAAAATATTTTTAAACCAAGGCTTGGGCAAATTGGGAAAAGAGGGTACTGATACCTATTGGGATTAACAGATACCTTTTCAGGGTGGCCAGAAGCTTTCCCTACCAGAACTGCCAAGGTGCAAGAGGTAACCAAAGCAGTCTTATAAGAAATAATACCATGCTTTGGAGTCCCAGCCACAATGTTTTTAGATAGGAGGCCATATTTTATTTCAAAATGGTGTAGCAAATTAAGCAGCAAATTATAAAACTGGGGCTCAAACCAGAGAACTAGATGGATCAGTACATGATGTATAGCCTGGTGATTATGTATTCATTAAGTCTTTTGCAGAAAAAACTTTGGAACCACGGTGGGAGAGACCATTCCAAGTGCTCCTCATCATCTTTAATACAATCAAGGTCAAGGAACAAAGCACCTGGATCCATCACTCACAAGTGAAGAAAGCTCCTGAGAAACTCTGGAAAGTTATATTGGGTGACAATGAACTAAAATTAAAACTTTCTTGGGAAAATAAATGATAAGTATAATATAACATCTTTTTGAAAAATAGGAAAGCTTGTAATTATAATGGGTAATCAAAAAGGTATAGCCTGGAAAGTTGTGGCATTTATGACCATTACTATAGCCACAGCTAATGCAGCACCACTGCATTATAATGTGACTGGTAAATATAAGTGCCAAGGGAAAGCTTATGATTTTATCTCCTGTACGTCTCTGATTCAGATGCTAAAAGTTACAAATGCAACTGTGTAAGAAAACTTAATTTAACTTGTGCATTTGCAACTTTGACAAAATTGAAGAATGTGATTTTTCCTATTAGGCACATGTTGTATCCCACCAACATATAAAAGCAAACTTGACTACTGTTCAAGTAATATTGCCTGTGCCTATAGAGATGAACTCAACTTTAGTTGCACAATTATTGAAACACCATGGATTAAAGAAAAGAAGAAAAATTAGAAAGAAAGAGAACTTTGATTACAATGCATCATGACACAGAGACTACATGGAGAGTATTTAAAGGTTAGAAGAAGGCCCATCCCATCATTGGTGGGATGTGCTTTTGGGGTAGTCACCAGCTGCAACTGGTTTGCTCAATACCTTGTTTTATTTCATTATTGTTTTGTTTAATTTAGTTGGTATAGGACTGATTTTGTTTGTTATATTTTTTTGAATTGGAGAGTTCTAAAGCAACTAGCAGCTTTAATATTAAGAGCATATAGTACAGTTTTAAAGGACCCCTACCTCACAGTTTTGCTAGATAAAGAAGAATTTACATATTAGTAAAATAATTTACTAACTTTGAAGAAGGAGTGGGGAAATGAAACAAGACTTTAAAGAGTTAAGATTTTAGCTAAGGGCTAGAAGCAATTTATATTGATCAAGATGTAAGTTAGATTAGTAAATGGTAGGTTAATGATTATTAGATGCCCAAGCTAGAGCTAACTGTTATATTATGAGCCTGTTTATAGAAAAAGTGGAGTAAGTGAACCGTCATAAGAACAGATTGAAACCACTAAGAACAATGGCCAGCACCTGGACTTGGTATCAGTCAATCACGAAGCAGGGGACCTTGAATTGTGCCAGAGGAACACAGAGACCTGATGAAGACTCTCCTGACTTCATCTTTTGAGACCACCGACCCAATTCGAGACCACTGACCCAATTCAAGAGAAGAACTGCGCACGCGTGAAGGACTGATAGCCTCATTTGAATAGAGAGCGGGGATGGGAGGTGCTGGGGTTATGCGTATGTATTGTACGTAAGATCTTGGAAAATAGATAAGAGAGCAAAGAGCCTTGTTCGGGGCGGCCACGCCTTTCGGAGATGACTCCCGTGCTGCCCGCCGGTGAATAAACATACCACTTTCTAAATTTAATCAGTTAGAGGGTCTTTGTCCGCGATTATATCAGTTTTCATCGACTCAATGAAAAGGCTAACAGTTAATACATCTCCATTTACCTGGTGGCTAGCAAAGTTAGGTATCACTGGCTGGCTACTCGAATTAGTAAAAATGGGAGTCAGAGTCATGATTGTATTTGTAATTATTCTTGTGGTGTTACGGTGTGTACAAAAATGTGTGGTTAAGCTGGCCAAAAATTCTGTAAAACAAGTCTGGATTGCTCAGAAAAGATAAGGGGGAATGTGTGGAGGATGAGTTCCTCCAAAAATGGGGACATGTGAACAATCCAGTTTATCTGGAAGAATAGGCCTGTAACCATTTCAAGGGTGCAGAAGTCATGTAAGAAGCAGAACAAGATGAAGATGTCACGTACGAAGAAGAACAAAAGATGGTAAACGACTCCGGGATGACAGAACCAGATGAGAGCCAGAAAAAAGGACTGTGTAATCTGCTGCGTGTTTAAGAGCAATCAACCAATAGGCGTTTATGGACTAATGTGTGCTTTTAGAGCTCAACCAATTGTAAAGTAGCATGAAATGTGTGATTAAGGCTGAAACCTGCATAAAAGAGAGAGTTAAGTTGAAATAAACGGCTCACTGCGATCCTATTGATGATTGTGTGATGTCCTATTTTTCCACAGCAACCCTCACTGGGACACTACATCTGGGTCACCTGTCATGGAATTGCCATGGAAACCCGGCTGACTGGAAATGCAATGGTGGACAAAGGTTTTAGTGGGGCCTGCCACATTAGGACAAAGTGTGGTGGTTTTAAACTAAAGGAAGGGAGGTTCACCTAAGGGGAGATAGGGAGGAAATTTTTGATGGTGAGATTGGTCATACACCAGGACAGGTCCCCAGGGAGGTGATCAATGCCCCATCCCTGGAAACATCCAAGTCCAGCTGGGACAGGGCTCTGAACAACCTGATCTGGTCAAAGATGTCCCTGCTCATGGCAGGGGTTTGGATGAGATAAGCACTGCAGAGCTCTTCCCATCCAAAGCCTTCCCATCCAAAGGATTGCATGGGGAGAAGGGGCTGCTCACTGGACTCCATCCACTCCCTGGACTCCTCCTTGTCTCTGCTGGAGCCCGCATCCAGCAGCCAAATCCAGCCCCTTCTCTGGCCTTTCCCTGCCCTGCCCCAGGGGCTGACAGAGCCAGGCTGGCACAGGTGACCTTGAGGCTTTGCAGGGCTCAGGCACAGCGGCTGGGACAGAGTCAGGGCTGAGGTCACACTCTGTGGGCTGGGGCAGAGCCCAGGCAGAAATGAGCCCTGGAGCAGCAGCTCTGCAGTGGTGGCCACCAGGCCGCCTTGCCAAGGGAGGCTTCTGGCCATGGCCTGGAAGCAGCTGCTGCTGCCAAGGTGCCTTTGGTGCCTCAGGCTCTCCCTGGCACAGCTCCCAGCACGGCACTCTGCACTTGTGCCCGAGGCCTTCCCTGTGCTGGGGCTGGCCTGGGGCTTTTCCTGCAGCGGGATCTGCCCTGGTCCTGGCACAGGAAAGGCAGTTCCTGCTGGAGCAGGAGGCCCTGCCTGCAATGGGCTCAAACAACACCAGCAAGGCCCTGTTTACTTCAAAATTGCTTCCTAGAGCACAATATTTTATTACTGTTATAGCTCCTATATTGTGGAGTAAATAAGTCTTATTTTCATTTTCCCTGTGGTGTAAATAAATCTTCCTGTCTAATCCTGATCTGAATCAATCGTTGCTGTATTTATATAAATATATCTGCTATTCTATCATTAATCCTGTGGGACAAATCACCTTTTGCTTCCATTACACCTGTCCAATCTTATAGACATAAACCCTTGATTAAGTCCAGGGCTAGGATTTAATCCAGCTGCTCCGAGTCTCCTCTCTTAGATGGAATTTTAAAAGTCTAGGCTTCCTGGAGGTGTTTGGAAATCCATGGTGGCTGTTGGGTGTCATTTCTCCACCTCATGACTCAGCAGGAGTTTCTCCAATGAAGAAATAAAGCTTTTGCCTGAAGCTCCCACTCTGCCCATGACAGGAACCCCTGTGAGTGTTTGGAACATCCCGGCTCTTTGGCAGCCTGGGGACTCCTGGGATGTCACCGCGGAGCCCCCGTAAGTGCCTGTGACAGATCGGTGCCTTTGCAGCCCAAGGTGCCCTGGGATGTCAGCATGGAATGGCTGTGACTGCCTCTGACCACAGGGCTCTTGACCATCCCCAGAAACCCCTGGGAGGTCTCCATGGAGCTCCTGTCTCTGCCTGTGACATTCCAGCTCTGGAACAGCCTGGAGACTCTTGGAAAGTCCCCATGGAACCCCTCTGAGGGCCTGTGACAACTTGGTTCTTTAGCAGGCAACCATCACCAGCCCCTGTTGCTATGGTCAGTTTCCATGGCAACCATCACCAGCCCCTGTTGCTATGGTCCGTTTCCATGGCAACCATCACCAGCCCCTGTTGCTACGGTCAGTTTCCGTGACAACCATCTCCATTCCCTGTTGCTATGGTCAGTTTCCATGACAACCATCACCAGCCCCTGTTGCTGTGGTCAGTTTCCATGGCAACCATCACCAGCCCCTGTTGCTATGGTCAGTTTCCATGACAACCATCACCAACCCCTGTTGCTATGGTCGGTCCCTTGGCAGCTCCATGCAGATCCCATGCCAGGGGTGGTTCCATGGACACCAGCTCAGGCCTGGAGCCAGAGCCCGTTGCCATGGCAACCATTTGCAGGCCCATTCCCAGGGCCATGGGATCCCAGAAGCACAGAATTGGCTGAGCTGGGAGGGACCCATCAGGATCCTCGAGTCCAGCTTCTGGCCCTGCACAGGACACCCCAACAATCCCAGCCTGGGCCTGACAGCGGTGTCCAAACGCTGCTGGAGCTCCCAGAGCCCTGGAGCTGTGACCCTTCCCTGGGAGCCTGTTCAGTGCCCCAGCAGCCTCTGGGGGAAAAACCTTTTCCTGACATCCAACCTAAACCTGCCCCGACTCAGCTCCAGCCCTTCCCTCCAGTGCTGTCCCTGGGCACCAGAGTGAAGAGGTTCCCACAGCCCCCAGCCAGGGACCCGCTCCCAAGGCTGCTGCCAGGGCAACCAGGGCTGGCACCAGCTGGGATGCTCGGTTTGCATGGGCTGGGATTTAGGAATGGGTTTCCCAAATTTTGTGCTCCCACTAAAACTGAGCTGCTGCTCACTGGCTTCCATCCTCCCATGCTAATTACAAAAGTCAAAGATCCCAGGTCTGGGATAAGAACAATTTACTGGGAACAGCAACAGGATAAGGAACAAATAGGAACAGAAAGGATAGGACAAAAAATATACAGGGAAAACTACAACACTGACTGGCTCTTCCCAGGCACGTATTTCCACCTACCTGGAAAGGACTTCTTTGTCCCTAGGGAAAACAGAGAGTCCCTTCCCTGCCCCTGGCAATGACCTGAGATGGGATCAAATACAATGTCTGGACCACAGCCAGAACTCCCTCACATCATTGCCAGGGGCAGAGAAAGGGACAGGTGACTCCTCAGCAAGGGTCACGGGAAATGTTGGTCACAAAGACTCTTCCCAAAGTGTGTTCTCAGACACATGGGGGATGAAGTTGGAGACCCACACAAAACACTGCCTGCACTCGGGGTACTTGCCAGGTTTCCCTTACTGGTGCCTCCATTGGTGTCTGGTCAAACTACAGCTCCCAGAAAACCTCATCCCCCACTGGGGACACTCGTAGGGCCTCTCCCCAGTGTGGATGCGCCGGTGGGTGATGAGGTGGGAGTTTTGCTTGAAGCCCTTCCTGCAGTTGGGGCAGCGGAAGGGCCTCTCCTCTCTGTGAATCCGCTGGTGCTGGAGGAGATTGGAGCTTCTCTGAAACCTCTTCTGACGCTTGGGACACTCGTAGGATCTCTCCCCGGTGTGGATGACCTGGTGCTGGACAGGGGTGTTGCTCTGGCTGAAGCTCTGTCCACCTTCCTGGCACAGGGTGGATCTTTCCTCCGCAGAGCAACCTGGGATGGGTTTGGAGTCCTTCCTCCTGTCAGATCTCCGTCGCTTTTTCTCCCCTTTCGATTCCTGTACCATGGAGCTACTCAAAACAGCCTCTTCCAGAAGGTTCTGCTGTGGGGATTTGTCCTTCCTGGTCTCCATCCTCAGCTCATTGTCTGGGGGAGGAAGGACAAGGACAGGATGGGATTTGCCTCCATGCCAGAGGGAAGGGGAAGGAGATTCTCCCAACATAACCCCAGCAGGACGGCATTGGCAGCGGGGTTGTCCTGCAGCCGGGGGCCATGCTGGGCTGGGAGATGGAGCAGGAGAGAGGGGGAAAGGGGCACTGACTTCCTCCTCACCTGCCTGGCTGTTCTGTGGCATCTTCCTCTTCCTCACAGCCTCCTCCTCCATCCAGCGAAGGTTTGGGAATTGGAAATTCTGGTTTGGGCAAAAACAAGGGATGAATATATTGAGTTTGAATGTCCCTCTGCTCAAGTCTGTCTCTACAAGTCACCCGGCATCTGGAGTCCCTAATAGCCTATCAAACACCAAGAGCAGCCCTGAAAATTCCTTTGTGGAATTCCCTGTCTCGGGTCTCCCTGCCCTCCCCAGGCTGCTGAGAATCGCAGGAATCTGAAAAGCTCCCCGCTTTTCCATTTTCCATTTAGGGATGATCGGGGTTTTTGGGTCCCAGGGTCCCTTCTCCCCTTATTCTCTGCTTTGGGGTGCAGGAGGTCCAAGGAGTCCCCCCTACCCCTCTCCAAGCTGTTGAGGGTCCTGCAAATTGCAGTGCTCCCCCCTCTCTGGGCTCCTGGGGGACACAGGGCTCTGTTCCTCCACGCTGCCTCTGCCAGCAGCCACCACTGGGACGCCCCAATGTCACCCCAAGGGCCATTTTCCACACAGCTTTGGAGTTCTCATTTCTCCAAACATCCCCAAACAAAAAAACCCAACCCAGGGACACCCTCAGGATATCTGAGCGGAGTTCCCCGTCTTGGGGTGGTAAGACAGGTGTCTGCTACAGAAGGCAGGAGCCTCCCATGAAATGAAAAACCCTCTCTTTGAAATATAATATTGAAATTAATGGGCTCTCAATCAAAAATATGGCAATCGGAATATCAGTTCTTCAGTAGGAAAATTAAACTAAAAGTGCAGTAGTAAAAAACACCACCACCACCAAAGCCCAGAAAATAAGACTCAGAATCCAACCTGACACCGGATAGTCAGGGTGTTGCTTGAAGTCCAATCAAATCATGGCTGCAGTTCTCCTGAGGTGACAGATGTGGTTTTGATGAAGCAATGATCTTGTAGAAGGGTGTAGTTTTCCTCTGAAGGTCCAGTGGTGGTGTAGATGGGTCTGGTCTTCCTCTGGGAATCCAGTGGAAACCAGGCTGCTTCTGGTGTTTAAATCTCAGATTATATCCAGGTAGGGAATGCTTGGCTCCTCCCTCTGGGTGGGGCATCTCACAATGGGATGATGTAATTTTATCAGCCATGCAGTGAGACTCAATGGCCCATTAACAGAAGATATCTCCCTGGAGAGAGGAGGAGTCATGGAGGAGATAAAGAACACTGCCCCATTTGGTTTTAACAGCTGACCCATTAAGAGAAGATCTGCCTCAGAGATATGAGGAAGGAATGGGTCATGGAAGAGATAAACAACCTGCGCTCCTGGTTTTAACAGATGGCAATAGAATACATTTTTTTGTTACATCTTGCATTGCAAGACAGGGCTTGATGCTCCTTGCCCAGGCTCTCTCCAGAACACGGCCAGGCCAATGCTCAGCAGAGAAAAGCCCCGTGAGCAGCCCCAGGGTGGCCGTGGGCAGGCTGGGGGCAAACAGCATGGCTGGGGCTCTGCAAGGTGCCTGGGAAGACGTGAAGGAGCAGCAGAGCAGGGGCTGATCCATCCCCACTGCGCTGGACACCCCAAGGGCAGCGTCCCAGAGCATCCTCATGCACCTGCCAACAACATCCCCCCTCTGCCGCCCTGGCCTCTCCCCCAGCTCACACAGGGGCCGCATCCTTGCAGGCACAGACACGGCAGCACTGGCTCAGGAGCCCCTGTTTGCACTGCCCAGAGCAGGCGTCAGCACCCCCATGGTGTTGGTGTGGAGAGATGAACCTGAGTGAGCACAAATGCCATCAGCCCCTGGGGCCAGGAAGGGCTGGGGGACAGCAGGGAAACCACTTCAGGTTTGTGGTGGCCTCTGAAGTTAGCCAGAAAGTTTGTTCCCATGAACTGTGAGTTTCCTGTGCCACTGCAGATGTTGTTGCTCAGAGCCAGGGCTGCCTGGCAACCACTCCCAAACTGCCCTCAGCATTTCCTTTGCTCACCGGGGCTTTCTTCACTATTCCTGGTACAAATTTCTTCCTATTGCTCACCCCTGTTCCCACCCCTGTTCTGTCCCCTGCAAAAAGCCCATCCCTGGTTGCCCTTTCCTCTCTGGTCCCACTCCCCATTTCAGTTCCTGAGTTACCAGCACCATGGAAAGGTCTCCTGGGGAGGAGGATCATCCTCCAAGTGCTTCAGGAATTGCCTGCAGCCTTCTGCAGTGCCTCCTGCTGCTCCCTTGCCAGAGGCACCACAGGCCAGGATGGCACATCTGGGCTGCTGTGTCTGGCTCTGGGGCTCCCTGTTCTGGGCAAGGAGGAGGAGCTGCAGAGGCTCTGCAGGACTGACAGGATGGGCTTTGGGGCTGTGAGGAGAAGCTGAGGCACCTGGGCTGCTGGACCTTCTGGAGAGGAGGCCCAGGGCTCATGCTGCAACTGCTGCAAGGGTGGTTTCAGAGAAACACAGAATCAGCAATGTTGGAGAACACCTTGGGCGTCATCATGTCCAACCTGTGCACTGACACTGCCTTGTCTCCCCTGAGCCTCCTCTTCTCCAGGACAAACAACCCCAGCTCCCTCAGCCGCTCCTCACAGGACTTGTGTTCCAGACCCCCCACCAGCCTTGTTGCCCTTCTCTGGACACATTCCAGCCCCTCCATGTCTTTCTTAAATTGGTGGGCCAGACTTGGACACAGCACTCAAGGTGGTGCCCAACCAGTGCCAAGCACAGGGGAAGAATCACTGCCCTGCTCCTGCTGGCCACACCATTCCTGCTCCAAGCCAGGTGCCATTGGCCTCCTTGGCCACCTGGGCACACTGCTGGCTCTTGTCCAGCCTGCTGTCCATCTGTCCCTGCAGGTCCCTTTCTTCCTGGCTGCTGTCCAGCCACTCTGTCCCCAGCCTGCAGTGCTGCAGGGGTTGTAGTAGCCAAAGTGCAGGACCTGGCACTTTGACTTGTTAAATCTCATATGGTTGGATTTGGTCCCTGGATCCAGCCTGTCCAGGGCTCTGTGCAGAGTCCTCCTACTCTCCAGCAGATCCACAATCCCACATAATTTTGTGTCACCACAGTTCTATGATGCTGTATAGTGTCACAATGTTCTCCATGATTTCATGATGACCCCCAGTGTCACAATGTCCCTTTGCTTCCATGGGAAACCTTGGTGTCACAAAGTCGCTTGGATCCATTGGGCCCAGGGTCTCACCAGGGTCTCCTTGGTTCTGCAGTGGCACAATGGCCCCTTGGTTCAACAAGGCCCCACAGGGTCACAGTGGCCTCTGTGGTTCCACCAGGACCCAGACTGTCACCATGGGCTCCTTGCTTGCATTTAGCCCCACAGTGTCACAGTGGCCCCTTGGCTCTATGGTGCCATGTCATACACAGTGTCACTCTGGTCCTCTTAGTGCCACCAGGCCCTGCAGTGTCACAATGTCCCCTTGCTTCCCCAGGGCCCTGCAGTGTCACCATCATCAGAGAATCAAGCAGGCTGGAAAAGACCTTGGAGAGCATCAAGGCCAACCTGTGACCCAACAGCACCTTGTCACCCAGACCATGGCATTCAGTGCCACATCCAGTCTTTCCTTAAACACTTCCATGGACAGTGAGTCACCCACCTCCCTGGGCAGCCCATTCCAATGCCCAATCACACATTCTGTGAAAAATATTTCCTAACATCCAGCGTAAACCTCCCCATGTGCAGCTTAAGACCATGTCCTCTTGTCCTGTCACTGTTCCCTGGGAGAAGAGCCCAATCCTTGCTAGCTGCACCCTCCTGTTAGGGTGTTGTAGAGAGTGATGAGGTCTCCCCTGAGCCTCCTCTTCTCCAGGATAAACAACCCCAGCTCCCTCAGCCGCTCCTCAAAGGACCTGTGTTCCAGACCCCTCACCAGCCTTGTTGCCCTACTCTGGGCACACTCCAGCCCCTCCATGTCCTTAATGAATTGGGGGGCCCAGAACTGGACACAGCACTTGAGGTGCAGCCTCAGGAGTGCTGAGCACAGGGGAAGAATCACTGCCCTGCTCCTGCTGCGCACACTGTTCCTGATCCATAGGAGTGCCAGGGGATGGATGAGGGAAATGGTGGGGAGGGGGACAAAGTCTGATTGATTGTCAGCCATGAAGGGTCTTGATTTTCATATCTATTCAGACTGCATTAGAAGGTGCTGGGAGTCAATATCAATTGGACATTGATGATATCAATCTATAAACAGGAAAATGAAACAGGAAAACAGCTCTCTCTGCATTGTCTTCAATAGTGTATTCCCTTTGAATACACTTCTGAAATTGTCTAATTAACCACACAAGAACTAAAAACTTCAATTATTCCCATGGGCTTTTCTTGTTCAGTATATTGAACAAATATTTACAAGCTTCTCTCCCTGAATTCCTGAACTGAAGTGCTCAAGAAAGAAGAGGCCTCTGGAGTACTAAAATTCATCAGCATCCTGCAAGGGGCTGAGGATCCATCCTCATCATGTCAGGAATGAACAGAAATGGGCACAGCTTTCTGGCTGCCCCAGCTTTGGGATGAGCCCTGGGCCTGGAGCAGGGGAAGTTCTTGAGAGCCCCAAGGTCAGGGCTTTTCCCTGTGCCTCTGTCCCTGCAGGCTGTCGTCATCCCCCGGCTGCCCCACCTCGCTGGCCCCTTCCTTTGCTGACAGCTCTGCGTCCTGCCTGCCTCTGCCTGGGCACACAGAGCCTTGGGCTGCTCCAGACTCCTTCTGGGGGATGTGTTACACCACAGCCCTGCCCTGGGAGAGAAATTCCTTTCTCCTGGTGTCCAGTCTGGGCCTCCCCAGCTGCCCTTGGTGCCATTATTTCCTTCTCAGGCTGTTTTATACAAAGAAGAAAATTCCAGCATCTCTGGAACCACTTTCAATCCCTCCCTGGCTACTCTTCTCTTCAGTGTGCACACCACTAAGCCCAGAGCCACAATCCTCTAGATGCTGCTTGTGTGATGAGGCCTCCAAACCCCACCTTGGGAGGTTTTTGGGTCATCTCCAAGGTCAGTGAAAATAGAAGCAGTGGTCAAAGGTATATGCTCCAAAATGTTGCAGTGAAAGAACGAGGGTCAATATCTTTTAACTGAATGAGGGTGGATTTGGATTTGTTGGAAGGAGGAAATATTTTAAATGAGAGTGGCACAAGATTGCAACCATTTTTTTGGAAGAAGTGGATGCCCCAATGCTAGGAATGCTCCAAGAGCAGGAGCTTGCTGCAACCTGACATAGTGAATACCCCTCCCCAAGGACGGAATCCCTGTTGTGTGGGTTCTCTGATGTGGTGGGTGACCTCACAACACTTCTGGCCAGAATGTCTGCTGGGGAGCAGCCAGGCTGCTGCAGTGGCAGTGACCTCACAGCCATCACCATGGCAGCCCTGTCCCCTGGACCTGGCTCTCCCCTTTCCTCTGCCTCTGCCTTGTCTCTGCTGGGATGAAGTTTTGTCATTAATATTTTGTTCCCAAGGGGCTGGGCCAATTGCTTCCCAGTCAGGCTCCTGGAGCAGAAGTGGCTTTTCAGAGCCCAGGCAGAAATGAGCCCTGGAGCAGCAGCTCTGCAGTGGTGGCCACCAGGCCGCCTTGCCAAAGGAGGCTTCTGGCCATGGCCTGGAAGCAGCTGCTGCTGCCAAGGTGCCTTTGGTGCCTCGGGCTCTCCCTGGCACAGCTCCCAGCACGGCACTCTGCACTTGTGCCCGAGGCCTTCAATGTGCTGGGGCTGGCCTGGGGCTTTTCCTGCAGCGGGATCTGCCCTGGTCCTGGCACAGGAAAGGCAGTTCCTGCTGGAGCAGGAGGCTCTGCCTGCAATGGGCTCAAACAACTTCAGCAAGGCCCTGTTTGCAAAGCCCTCAGTGGGAAATGAAGGAGGGATGGTCATGCTGTTTTTGCAGTGAATAATGCTGAAAGCAGCCTGAATCCTCCATCCAAAAGTTCAACAATCAGAGAGAGAGCTGAATCTGTGGCAGAGCTGGTAAAATCCACAGAGAAAGGAACAACCAAGTGACACCACTGAGAGCTTCTGCAGAGCTGCTGAGCTGGCACAGCCTGGGCACATCTGACTGACAGAGCAGCACTTCAGACTAGAAAAGCCCCATCCCAAATTTTAATGGCAGCATCTCCTGACATTTCCCATTTTGGGAGAGTGTGGAGATTTCTCTCTGCAGTGGGGACACCCCTCAAGGTCACTGCTCCAGGCTGAGCCAAAGGGATTTGCCCACAGTCATTGGTCTTGGGAGTGCCATCAATCTCTACTTAATTATTGGTTTTGCTTTAATACAATTACTTCTAAATTGCTTCCCTTTTCAGCCTGAGTGCCCCTGTAGAGGAACAGGGTATCTTTCAGGCAGTTCCACAAGCTCAGGCTTCTCATTTCATGAGGCATCTGGGAAGAAAATGGCCTTTTTTCAGAAAGACAACAGCAGAGGGAATGGATTAGAAATTATTAGAAAAAATTACTCTCCTCATAGACAAGGTTCACCAAGTCACTCCCTGCATTTCTCTGTTTCAGACTCTTTCTGTCCTCTGCTCTGGGAGGTGCAGCTTGTTCTGGAGCTTATCACGAACTGCTTATTCTCTTGATGTAGACCAGCACAAATGATGTAGAATCATCTAAACTGAAAACAGAAACAAACTACCTATGTCAACCCATTTTCATGTTTTAGATCACTTTCCAGGTGTCCATGGAGGTGTTGGAATGATTACCACACAACTCTCCACTTCTGGCTGCCGGCTCTGGAGATCCTTTGTCTGAATTCAGTCAGGGTTGCATCCCCCAGCAAGTCCTGTTTTTCAAGCCTGGAACATTCAAGTCACAATGAAAACCTCACCATTGGCACAACTCCCCAGTCCACCAGGAAAGAAAGGACAAGTTGTAAAGTGTTCCAAACATTTGTTGTGCTTTGCTGCAAAAGTCGTGCTGCACTCACAGTGTGGAAAGCCAAGAGAAGCTGCAGTCACATCCTGTGACAGGACCTCGACCTTGTTCTCCAGGAATGGTTCTTGAAAAGAGTAGGTATGACTGTGGAGAAGATTCCTGGAAAACTGAAACAGCTTTCCAGAAGTGAAATGAAAATGAAAAGAAAGAAGCCAAGATGTTTTCCTCCATTTATTTCTACGATCACCTTTTCCATGCTGCACTACTTCTACATCCCATTAATTCCAAACAGATCTCACCTTCAAGAGTGATGACTTACCAAGCTTTAGACACTCTGAAATACCATGAGCTACGCACAGTTTGCATTCCCATTTTTGTTGGATAGCAATACCAGAGACATAAGTGCAGTGCTTGGGTCAGACATGAATCCTACAGGCAGGGAATGTGCCCTGACCATGTCTGAGCCTCAGCAGGGACAATGCACAGCAGCGTTGCTGTGCTGGGTACCCATGAAACCATGCCAGGAGCAGCTGCTGAGGTCAGAAGCCATGGCAGCCACCACCCTGCTGCAAAGGCCCTTGGCAGGGTGGGCTCCTGCCCTGGCCCTGTGTGCCAGGAGCCGGCAGTGCTGGGTGCAGGGAGCCCAGGGAGGGCACAGAAATGCTGGGCTGAGAAATGCTGGGGGGACAGCGAGAGGGGCGTGTGCAGCCGGCCAGGGCACAGGAGCAGCACGCACAGGGGCACAGCCTGCAGGAGAGATGGCCAAGGGCTGGGCAGGGCTGGCAGGGCCACAGGCACCCAGGCCTTTGTCCCCTGGGCTCTGGCAGTGCCTCTGGAGGCCTCACAGAAGGAACTTTCCTTTCAGGGGCTGCACTTTGGTCCTCCCTGGCCCCTCCCTGAGGAGGCTGGCAGGGGTTGCAGTTTGATGACATTTGTCCTTGCTGCCCCTCCCATCCCCCTGCCCCACAAACAGCCCCGAGGCACCCGTGAGGGACAGGCCCTGCTGTGCCAGGCCTGGGCTCAGGGCTTGGCCTTTCTGCTTCCTCCAGCCAAGCCAGGCCTTGCTGAGCCCTGCAGTTCCTGCTGCTGTGCCCCAAGCTCCCTCGGCCAGTGCTGGAAAGGGACTTGAGGTACCTCCATCCCCTCGGGTGGTGCATGGGAGAAAAGAACAAACTTGTCAGGAGGGTGGAGAACAAACTTTTATTTGCAAACTTGAGAGAATGAGATACTTAGGAAATCTTAAAGCAACATGAAATTACAGTAAATCACTTCAGAACGCACTGGCTGAGCAAACTCTAACCAGTCCAACTTCCAGTTCTCCAGATTTTGAGAAGAGGAAGTCAGGAGAAGAGAGAGGGAGAGACAGACCCACAGTCGCCCATTGATCCAGCACCATCTCAGCTGTTGTCAGCTCTGGGGCTGTGGGATGTGTCCGTGTCACAGCCGTGTCACAGCATCACCTGCTCTGGTCCCTCTCACAGGTGGGGTTTTTGGGGTGCCAGGGGCTTGGCAGCCACTTTGGGGCTGGACCAGAGGCTGCAGTGGCTGGGGCTGGGGCAGTGACCTCCCCACCTATGCAGAACTTGCCCTGGCCCCCAAACACACACTGGAGATGTCCTGGGCCATTCATCATTTCTCTGCTCTCCAGCACCAAGGCAATGGTCTCTGGCTGCAGCTCTTAGTTCGTGCCCAAGGCAGCCACCTCTGGCAATGGGGCTCCATGGAGCTGCTCTCAGGAAATCCCCCAAGAGTTGGGGGAGCAACCCAAAACTGCCTCAGAAACATGGGAAACCCCAAAATTTCTCGAGGAATGTGGAATATCCAAAAACTCCCTTAAGAACCGGCACCCCTTCCCGTCAGCATCCCCAGACTTTAGATGTCTAATTCCAGACCCCACCCCATCACCACAATCCCAACCCAAATCCATCCCACCCCTGCCATCCCAAGCCCTATGTCCCCAATTTCACACCTCCCAAACCACATCCCACCCATTGCCCACCTCACTCCTCCTGGTTTTCACCCTACTTCACCCAATCCCCTTCCAACCCCATTCCATCCCTGAGGGGCTGTGCAATCAAGTTATTTTTTGGGTGAGATTGTGTAGTTTTAGCATGAAGTGGTTTTGAGGTGACAGATCAAACCCTCTCATCTCTTTGAGAGCCCAGAAATGGAGACCACGACAGCAAATACTCCACCAACCCCCAAATCCTCCCCAATATATCCCTGAGTCCATGATTGCCCTGAAAGACTAGTAAAACATGAGGCTTTAGATGCCTTTGATGATTTTGTTGATTTTTATCCCCAGTTTTGTCTGGTTTAGAGGGATGAAGATGAATCAAAATAATATAAGGGACCACCAAAGAAAAGGACCACCAGCCCAGTGTCTTTCCAGTGCGGATTGCTGGGAATGTAGGTCACCAATTCTCTGGCCTGTGTGGGTCGTCTGAAGCAGGATTAAGTTGAAGCAGTGCACAAAGTTCTTCCCGCACCTGAGGCACTCTTAGGTCTTCCCTTACTGGTGTCTCCGTTGGTGTCTGCTCAAGTGAGAGCTCCTGGACAAGCTCTTCCCACAAGCGGGACATGTGTGGATCCTCAGGTGGTGGATCAGGTGGGACCTTATGCTGAAGCTCATCCCATATTCCCCACACTCGTTGGGCCTCTCCCCAGTGTGGATCATTTGGTTGATGACCAGTTGGAAGCTCTGGTGGAAGCCCTTCCAGCACTCCCCACATTTGCAGGGCATTTCCCCAGTGTGGATACGCTGGTGAATGATGAGGGTGGAGTTGTGCTTGAAGCACTTCCTGCAGTCTTGGCAGCAGAAGGACCTCTCCTTTGTGTGAATCTGCTGGGGCAGGAGGAGACTGAAGCTTCTCTGAAACCTTGGGACACTTTTCAGGTCTCTTTCCGATGTGGATCTTTAGGTGGATGATCAGTTTGGATCTCTGGTTGAAGCCCTTCCCACATTGCCCACACTTGTATGGCCTTTCCTCAGCATGGATGTTCTGGTGACGGATCAAGCTGGAGCTCTGGTTGAAGCTCTTCCCACATTCCCCACACTTGTAGGGCCTCTCCCCAGTGTGGATCCTCTGGTGGCGGGTCAGGTGGGACCTCTGGCTGAAGCTCTTCCCGCATTCCCTGCACTCGTAGGGCCTCTCCCCTGTGTGGATCTTTAGGTGGATGATCAGTTTGGACCTCTGGTTGAAGCCCTTCCCACATTCCCCACACTTGTAGGGCCTCTCTCCAGTGTGGATGCAACGGTGGGTCACAAGGGTGGAGTTGTGCTTGAAGCCCTTCCCACATTCCCCACACTTGTAGGGCTGTTCCCCAGTTTGGATCACCTGGTTCTGGATCAGCTGGGAGCTCTGGCTGAAGCTCTGTCCATCTTCCCAGCATACGCTGGGTCTTCCCTTCTCTGAGCACCCTGGGATGGGTTTGGAAGCCCTCCTCTTGCAGGATCTCAGGGGCTTTTCCTTTCCATTGAATTCCTGCACCATGGAGCCGCTCAAAATGGCCTCTTCCACAACATTCTGCCCTCGGGATTTGTCCTCCCGGGTCTCCATTCTCATCTCCTTTTCTGGGAGAGGAAGGACAAGGACAGGATGGGATTTGCCTCTGTGCCACAGGGAAGGGGAAGGAGATTCTCCCAACACAACCCTGGCAGGACGGCGTTGGCAGCGGGGTTGTCCTGCAGCCGGGGGCCATGCTGGGCTGGGAGATGGAGCAGGAGAGAGGGGGAAAGGGGCACTGACTTCCTCCTCACCTGCCTGGCTGTCCTGGAGCATCTTCCTCACAGCCTAACCTAAAAAATTAAAAATTAAACTAAAAATGGAGTAGTAAAATAAAAAAATGCTGACACAGTCAGAATCCAACCTAACACTCAGTTATTCAGCGTGTTGCTTGCAGTCCAATCAAATCGTGGCTGCAGTACTGGAGTGACAGATGTGGTTTTGTAGAAGCAGTGCTCCTGTAGAAGGGTGTAGTTTTCCTCTGAAGGTCCAGTAGTGGTTCAGATGGGTCTGGTCTTCCTCTGGGAATCCAGTGGAAACCAGGCTGCTTCTGGTGCTTTAAATCTCAGATTATATCCAGGTGGGAATGCTTGGCTCCTCCCTCTGGGTGGAGCATCTCACAATGGGAAGATGTAATTTTATCAGTCATGCAGTGAGAGACAATGGCCCATTAACAGAAGATATCTCCCTGGAGGAAGGATGGGTCATGGAAGAGATAAAGAACACTGCCCTCCTGGTTTTAACAGCTGGGCCATTAACCAAAGGTATCAACCTGGAGTTATGAGAAATGGGTCATGGAACAGTTTTTACCTGGATCTCCAGTTGGTTTGTTTACAAACTAGCGCACTGGGAGAAGTGGGACCACACTGGGAAACTACTGTGAGAAGTTTGGAGTGACTGGTCTAAATTGTGGGTCACTGGGCAGGACTGGGAGCATGCAAGGAGGGACTGGGATGATCTGTGAAGTGACTGGGACTATACTAGGGGCAACTGGGAGAACCGGGAACACACGGGAAGAAAGTGGGAGCAACTGGGAGCAACTGGGACCATGCTGGGGCAAACTGCATCATAATGGGGAATGACTGGAAGTGACTGGGCTCATACTGGGAGTGCTGACAAAACTGAAAGCACACAGGGTGGGGGCAACTAGGCTGATACTAGAAGCAGCCTCTTCTGGCAACAGGACCACTGAACCTCTTTCCAGTGAGATATGAACTTCAAAGGAATTAAGGGCTTTAGAAAAGTTAAGGTTTTAGCTAAAGATAAGCTTTGCCTGAATTAGTTAAAGTAGATAGATAGATAGGCTGTGCTGGAAATAATTAGGGTCAATGGTTAGTTGAAAGGAATTGGATCTAAAATAACAATCCCAGATCTAAATAACTAATTGCTTGTCATTTTTGTATTTGTTTAGCTGTGTTTATAATGAGAAACAGAAGAAACTGGTAAATAGATCTAAGAACACAGACAACTGTAAATCTTCTAACATCCAGAAGCCCATTGAACAGCCACGGAAACAGGAAACTGGACTTCTACCAGGTTCCATTTGTCCTGTTAGCCATTGAAAAGGTTGAAAGTTTAGAATGAGGAAGACTCTCCTTGCTTCCTCTTTTTATGATCCCTCCCCATAAAAGAGACCACTGACCTAATTCGAAGAACAAACAACACATGCTTAATGGCCTTTTATCTAATTATAATATGAAGCAGAGAATGCCAGGCATTAGTGTTATGAATATGTATTAATATTTTGGGTATTCAACACTTATGTAAATAAACAGAGTCTGTAATCACTTGTAACTTTGCAGTGCATATTAGGGAGTGATCCCACGCCACTGCCTGGCATTGCATTAACCTACACTTTCTAACTCTAACTTATTAGAGAGTCTTTTGTCCCTCACAGTTGGGTATTGATATTAGATCAATATCCATACATTAATAAATCACCCATAATCCCACCCCTCCAGCCCTAGCACCCCTCACTGGGGTCCCAGCAATCCCAGGTGTCCTCCACTCTTGGGGTCCCCGCTTTGGGGTTCTGGGGGTCTCCTCTCTCAGGGGTCCTGCTTAGGGAAACTGCAGCTTTCCTGAGGATCCCCAAACCTGGTGTCACTGCCCCCCATCAGTCCCGTGCGGTCTCCACATGGCACAGGCAGAGCTCAAAGGGCCCGGCCGGGGAAGCCCAACCCCCCTGTGTGGGCACCCACATCCGCCCGCCCCCGCCACAGCTCTGCCACCACCGCCACTGGGACCCCCAAAAACACCCCCCAAGGACCCCCTGATGTCCCCCCGAGGGGCATCTGCAGCTCGGCTTTGGAGCCCTGCAAACTCCAAATATCTCCCCTGAAACAAGGCAGAAAAGAACTTTATAATAACAGTTGTTAGAGTAGTATGTATTTTTAATTGACGTTGAGGTGCATGGGGGTTAACTTCACTAAAGACATGCATGAGCACTAGAGAGCTTGCCTCTCTTATTATTCTTTGAGGTCTTACACATGCATGGCATTGCACAATCTGCCTTATACATATTTATTCTCTGGCCTCACTCATCCTCACTTTGTATGGTAATCAACTCCTCTTGGTACTTCCTCTTGGGCATGCTTAGTTCCCCATAGTGGTCTCCAAGGATCTCTAGAAGATGAAAGAAATGGAGTCTTCCTCAGTGAACTCTTCACCTTCAGTTTTCTTGTGCGTCCTTTGGTCCTTTTGGCACTTTTTCAAGGCAAGACATCAGTTTCTGCTGGCTGAGTCTGTTTTTCTCTTTCTTTGCATTTTTTGCTTTGTTATCTTGTTATGTTTAGGTTAGTCTTTCTTCTTATCACTGAGGGGTCCTGGATGTTTGTACTGCTTTAAAATATGTAAACAGGCACAGCACTCGATATTCGCTAAATGCCTTCTAAAACGTACAATACATTCTAAAATACAGTGTATGCTCTTAAGTTTCCTATAAAGATTAGCTAGAATTTTCAAGCCTCTGTCTCATGCCCTCCCTTTTCTATAGACCCAGTAAATTCTTTTACTACTGCTGTGGCTTTGGTCTCACTATCTTGATAATTCTCTTTTAACATTATCATAAGTGTTTAGATAATGAGGTTAAAATGCAACTCGCTTTAACTACCTCTAGTTCTATATGAGTACTACAATAGGCATTATTAAATTTATACTAAATAATATCAGAAAAATAATGATGGGGGGACATAGGGTGTTTAAGATGATAGTTGCATTTGGTGGCTATCTAAAGATTGCATCCAACAATAGTTGTGTCTTGTGTCTTGCTTTACTTTTTGTAGAACTCTCCTTATTTCTTTTGTATCGTGTTGGACAGTTACTACAGTTTTTTTGTCTGTTCTCTTGAATTTCTTTTTCAATTTTGTTCAGATCTTCATGCTTTATTAATTACTTTATTAGGTTTAGGTTTATTCTAATAAGAGTGGCTAACAATTGGTGATAGGTTTTATAATGAGACTTGATTTACTGGTGGGATATAACTGACACTAAATATGAAAAGTTGAATCTGACAATCTTAACAAAATTGTAGATACAGAAATTAGAATGATTTTTAGCAGGTAAGGCTATATTATTTCTATCTTGT
>JAIXNV010000505.1:0-10674 GCA_020917445.1 Riparia riparia
TGGAAAAGCTGTTGGGGATCATTGAGTACAACCTGTGCCCGATTCCCACCTTAAGTGCCACATCCAGGAATTCCTTGGACACTTCCAGGGATCAGAACTCCAAACCTCCCTGGGCAGCCATTTCCAAGGCCTGAGCACCCTTTCCATGAAAAAATTCCTCCTGATGTCCAACCATCAGATGGAAGGTTGAAAAAGCTCTTTTGGGATGATCAAGAGGATTTTTTGACTTAAAATTCCCATTTCTCAAAAAAATTCAAATCTCAACAGCACTGGGGAAAAAAAAAAAAAAAAAGAAAAATCATGTTTCTCATGGTCTTGTTTTAAATATCTGAAGGCAAAACTTTTCCAAATGAAAACTTTCCTGATGGAGAAGAAAAGCCTGGAGAAAGTTGCCTCTCACAGCAATTTAGGAAGATGTCAGAAGGTGATAAAAGTCAGAAGGTGATAAAAATCAGAAGGAATTTTCCAAGTGCTTGATAATGGGAAAGGAAAAGAGGAGTTTAATGGAGCTTCTCTGTTTAAATATGATTTATTTATCCCCAAACTCGTGTGCACTTCTCCATACGCAAATTCCAGAGGGAATACCTCTGGCATGGGATTTCCAGCATTTAGGAGGTGCCAAATGGCCTGGAGAAAAAGGCTTGGGAAATTTAACCTACAGAAAAACCGGGAATAAAGTCTTTAACTGACGCTTGAGTGTGGATGTGGCATTTGGGGACATGGGACAGCGGTGGGCTTGGAAGTGCTGGGGAATGTTTGGATTTGATGGTCTTGGAGGGCTCTTCCATCCAGAATAACTCTGGAATTCTTGGATTCTAAAAAATTAAAAAGAAAAATGCTTCTCCATGCCCAACGGAAAAATGATTTCCCTGTGGAATTGATCACTTTGGGGAGTCAAGAGAATTCAAAACACCTGGCAAGACCTGGAATTAACAGGCTGGGATGAGTATTGGGAATATCCGGAGTGGCTGCAATTAGTCATAGGAATAATGCCATGGAAGAGATGGAAATTCGTGTTTTCCACCCCAAGTAATCCCCAGATCTAAAGGTAAAATCTCCTTTGTGGGGCGGATTATTCCTGAGCCGTTCATTCCCGGCTCTGCCGTTCCTTGGAGACATCCATTATAAATTCCTGTGCCGGAAACAGCACTTTTAAAATGGGAATTTTGAGACTCGTTCAAGGAATTGGGAGTTTTGAAGCTGAAAAAGCGCATTCGAACAGGAGAAATCCCTGCAAAGTAACTCTTGGAATGTGTGAGTTACAGGGGACTTTTCCTTTCTGTTCCCTTTTAAGGCTGAGGTGAATCTGTCCCGAATATTTATGAATAATTCTATTTTTTTTTTTTTTCCCTGTAGTCAAGGGTTATAAAACAAAAAGGTTGCGATTTTGTGCTCTGTGCGAAGGCTACAGCTCACAAACTCAAACCATAACCACATTTTGGATTTTACGGCCAGGCTGGAAGTTTGTTTTAGGGTAATCTCTGCGTTTTTTCCACTTTCAGTCCTACATAAGGGCAATTTCCAAGGAAAACAAACCCCCCCTCAGTCTCATTTCCCTTCCACCCCCTCTGGTTTATTTGATTCAATATTTAATTATTCTTATCAGTTTAGAATCACAAATTTCGCTTCAGCTGTGTCCTTTCTTTTATGTATTATACAAAATTAATTTTCTGTAGGCTGGAAAATAATAACAAAAATTGATTTTTTTTTTTTCTCCAGTATTCCTGTGAACAATTTAATTTTGGGAAAGATAGGATTTAGGGAAGGTGAGGGTAGGATTTATTTTTCATTTTCTTCCTAAGAAAAATGGATTCAAAGCCTCAAATCCTTAATTTCTTTTAATTATCCTTTTCCTTCAGTATTTTGTTTTTTAACAAAATGGGAAAACAATAAAGAAAAGAGGAAAAAAGGGAAAAATTGCTCTATTCCGTAAAATTGCAGAGTCCCAGAATGGTTTGGATCGGGAAGGATCTTAAATCCCATCCAGTTCCATGGGGCAGGGACAACTTCCACTCTCCCACGTTGCTCCAAACCCAAAATCCATCCTGGCCTTGGACGCTTCCAAGGGTTTGCAGGAGGAGGATGAGGCACTTCCAGTCCCATTCCTGCCTGGATGGGCCCTTGGCCGCCCTCTGCTCCCCGTAATCAGAACTTTATCCATAAAATCTCTTTCCCCAAAACCCCGCGGAGAGGAATGGCTGTGTGTCATTCCCTCATCTTCCCGAGGTGTGCTCTTCCCAGATTTATCCCATCATTTCCTCAGCACTGTTTTGAGCATTTCCAGCTCTTTTTTTTTGCTAATAATTTTCCTTCACTTCTTGCTCCCAATTAACCTTTCCGACTTCCTTTAATCCCGTTAACTGCGCTTCCCGCCATTTCCATTTTTCCGCGGACTAATGGAGGTTTTTTCATCCCTTTCCTTTTGATTCCCGATTTAATGATGCTGTTATTGCCGCTGTAAAACCAGCTGGTCATTGATAACTCCTGCTCATTACCGAATTAAACTCGGCCTTATCAGCACTCAAGGCTCGGCCTTGATGTGGAAATCGACCCTTCAGTGTTTTCCACTCATTCCCAAGGTTTGATTTCCTGGATATCTGATGTGAAATCGTTCCTCTCCGTGCTCCAAGAAGAAAATTCCGCTGTGGCTTTGTCCAGGGTTTATTAAAAAATATGCACAAGAGATTAGGCTGTCACTCTGGGAGAGGCTCAAGTGTTCTGAAGGAAAACTGCTCCGGAATTATAGAGAAAAGGGACAATTGTTCCAAAAAATCATTCATAATCACTGGAAGAAGCAGAATTTTTTAGTGTTTGTGGCACAAACACCCTTTAAATAAGTTCATGCTGCCTTTCGTGTCGCAAAGTGACCGGTCTTAATTTAATTTAATTTAATTTTGCTGTGTTTTATTGCATTTCATCTTATTTTATTGTATCGTATTGCACTTTATTGTATTTTATTTTACCTATAAAATCCGGGAGCTGGATCTTGGGCCTGCAAAATCTTGGCCCCTACAAAAATCCAAGAGCTTCCCCCTTTCTTTACAGGGATAAACCAGAAGTTAATTCCCAGACGGCTCTGAGAGAACAAAGAATTGGAGCAACCCGGGATAGTGGGAAGTGTCCCCAGCCCACGGCAAGGAGTGGAACTGGAAGTGCTTTAAGGTCCCTCCAACCCAAACCATCCCAGGATTCTCTGATCTCCTTTTCTTTCCCCACTAAGGGAATTCCCAGGGATGATTTCCTTCAAAACTGACAGGGCAGGTGATTTTTTTTTTTCCCCGAGTTTTTTCCTCAAGGATGAAACGTTGCTTTTTCTGTGATCCCGCTTGAGCCTACCAAGCTCCCAAGCCAACAAATCTCCGTGATCCGAAACCTGGAATTAGCAGATGTCTGGACACCCTCGGCTGCCAAATAAACTGAGTGGAATTACGTGAAGGGGATGAGAAGGATGCGGATCTGTAGGAATGGAGGATCAGAGAAGCCCAAGGAGCTGCTCCAAGGGCCACTCTGGAGCAATTCCCAGAGTTGGGAATGTTCACCTGGAGAGGAGAAGGCTCCTGGGAGAGCTCAGAGCCCCTGGCAGGGCCTGAAGGGGCTCCAGGAGAGCTGGAGAGGGACTGGGGACAAGGGATGGAGGGACAGCACACAGGGAATGGCTTCAGATGGGAAAAGGGGAGATTTGGGTGGGCGATTGGGAAGGAATTCCTGTCTGGGAGGGTGGGGAAGGGCTGAGCTGGAATTCCCGGAGAAGCTGTGGCTGCCCCTGGATCCCTGGCAGTGCCCAAGGCCAGGTTGGACATTGAGCTTGGAGCAGCCTGGGACAGTGGGAGATGTCCCTGCCGTGGCTGGGGTGGGAATGGGATGGGATTTGAAGTCCTTTCCCACCCAAACCATCCCAGGATTCCATGAAAATGTCCCAGAAAATCCATCCCAGGCAGTTTCTACTCAGAGTTATCTTGCCAAGGCCACAGCGGCTGCCCTGACAAATCTTTCTCCCAAAGGATTAACTCATCCCAGATGGAATTCAGGCAGCTTTTGCTGCCAGAGACAAAGCTCCTTGTTCCGAACAAGCGCAAATCAGGAGTGCAAAGTGAGGGTCAACAGCACAAAAAAAGCAGGACTTTTCAAAAATTTAGATGTATTCTCTTCCTAATGGGAGGAGGTCATGGAAGTTCATGGAGAGCTCGGAAGTGCGGCGTTTTGAGGAATAAGAAATCAAGTCAGGTATGAGCTGCATAGAAATGAAATTAAACTGGACATTTCTGTTCCTGAGACGGAAAATGAGCAGACAAAGGGATCAAAGGCAAGGAGGGCAACTGGCAGGAAATGATATCCAGCAATTATTGGACAAGATGGGATTGGAGATTTTCCATGGCACGAGGATAAAGCCGGCTTCTTCCTAATCTTTCCAAGAATATTCAAAAATAAGAATGGCCAATAACCAAATTTAGCATAATTTTGTTGAAATCACTTGGGGAATTCAAGAGGCTGCTGGATCCCAGGGAATTTAGAGCACAAAAAGGCTGGAATTCTGTGCCAGTGTTGTGGGAAGAGGGAATGGAGCTTTCCCAGCTGCTGGAATGATTTTGCCTTGGTCAGATCCCAGTGAATTTTACACACAATTCCTGTTGTATTTCCATGGGACCTTGCAACAAGGGGAAATATCCCTTCCCTAAAATCCCTGAAATATTTTCCAGTTCCTTCCCACCGTTAGCAGAGTTTCTTCAGCACCAGCTCCAAAGATGTCCCATTATTATCCTTCCTGGAATTTTGTCCAATTATTGTCCAGGTTTCCAATTATTATCCTTCATGGAAGTTTAACCGGGCCCAAACACTTGGATAATCTTTTTCCCAGCCACCATGGGGTTTTAGATCCTGCCTTTCTCTTTCTCCTTTATTCCTTTTATTCCTGGCAAAATACTGCAGAGTTCTGGGTGTTCTTTAAAATTTATTTTTAATTTTTACCTTTCTTTCTCGCTTCCCTAAGGACAGGGATGTTTTGCATGATGCAGGGAATGAAACGGGAGATTCCCTCGTGTCCTTCCATGGAAGCTGCAGTGCAGGGGCAGCCGAGCCTCTTCTCCACCTCTGGAAAACCAAAAGGAAAATTTCCCATCCGGATGGACTTGACTGACCTTAATCTGGGTCTAAAACTTTGTGAATCTTTACGTTTTGAAAATGGGAGGGGTTATTTTCGGTTTCAATATTGAGTGGAATATCCAGCACAATGAAAAGTTATTGGGTATTCCCAGTTTCTGATAAATTATAACCCGAGTCCCACTCTGGAACGGACTCAGGAAAATCTCAGACTTCAGGGAAGCTTTATCCATTTGCACCTTTTTGGTTATTCTGTCACTCGAAAAGCTGCTGAATCCCAGCACGAGTTTATCTGGGGACCTGTCAAGGTGTGCTGCCGTTTGAAAGAGTGCCAGGACATGGAATTTTCACCTTCCTTAAATTCCCTTCTTTAAATCCCCTTCCTTAAATTGCTTGAATGGGAATAAATATGTGGATACGCCGGAATATTCTGGGGTTTTTTTCAGATAATTCAGGGTTCAAGTAGCTGAATGTAACACGGTTGTGTTTGATTTTGTACTTTTCTTTGTGTTGTGCATGGACTGCAGGATACGGGAAAACCTTTAAATCCCGTTCTTGACTGACTGGGATCACTCAGGGCTTGTATTCCTGTGGAAAACCTTGAAATCATATTTCTGATCGATTGAAATTAAGATTTATTATTTAATTCAACGCAAATTCTGGTATTTTCTACCTGGCATCTCAAGTTTTCCACTCGATAACGCCTTGTCCGACAGCACAAACCAAGGACTCTTTCCCTGCCCCCGAAACCTGGGAACACTCCTGTAAAATTCATCCCTCAGCACCTTTCTCTTACCTCGGATGTCCTTTCCCTGCCCAGGGGGCCCTAAACTCTCCCACAGCCGGAGGATTTGCCGAGCCTGAAATGAGAGCAGCGATTCCAGCCCCGAGAGCTCCAGGAGCGGGAGGATTTTCCCAGCCTTGGAAGTGATTCCGGAACCTTCTAAAGGGAGCAGCTCCTCCCTCCTCATCTGAGGCTGATTTTCCACATCCTTCCCTGCCTTTCATCCCTGAGGATGAGAAGAGGCACAGCTCCGTGGCGGGAATTGTGTCAGACCAGGCTGGCAGGTTGCATTTAACACCTTTTCCTTTCACACGAATGCAGCAGCCCCTGGGAAACGGGGAAGAAAGTTTGGAATGGAAAAGGGTCTGGGAAGCACAAGGAGAATTTGCCCTCACACATCATTTTTTGGATAATGTTTTTTTGGTTTATGAACAAGTGGCCACGTCCCCCCTCTGAGGATTTCCATGATTTGATTCACAGATCGGCAGTCCCAATTTGGAACAGCAAATCCAGGAATTATGGAGTCCAGTAGTAAATATGGAATTTATTAGGAATGGCTTACAGGGTTTGTGAACTCTCCCTTGTCCGCACCTCCTTCCATGGAATCATGGAATAGATTTGGGTTGGGAAAGGACCTTAAATCCCATCCAGTGCCACTCCTGGGAATTCCAGCCCAATTCCTCCCCACCCTCCCAGCCGGGAATTCCTTCCCAATATCCCGTCCATCCCTGCCCTCCGCTGTTCTGGATGGGCTTTAAGGTCCCTTCCATCCCAAACCATTCCTTGATTCTGTTTTAAGGAAAAGCAGCCCCACCCTGTGCTGTTGGCTGCCTCACCTCTCCATTTTCCTCCATCCCAGAAATCCACATCCAGTGCTCCCCCTTTCCTACACAGGAGCGAGCAGAGCATTTCCCTTTATGTTTAGGATAACCCCCTTGCCATTTTTTTCCCCGAATTTTCCCAAATTCTGGGTGCTCCTGACTCTGCTGGAGAGGCCTCATCCCTGGAATGAGCCCGCCTGCCCTCCCAAACATCCACAACGGAGCAAGTGCCAAGACCAACGCAGACCTTAACGCGAGTTTTGAAAGCGTTTATTGCGGCTGATTAATTAAATGCCTCCTAATGGGAGGGACGGGAGCCGCAATTCCAGTTCCCAAGGAAAATAAATCCACCTCCTGCAATAAATCTGGATTTAGAGCCTTATGGATCATCTCACCCGTGAACCAGCATCGCCTCTTCCGTTACCATCTCCAGCCATGAATCAATTGTCCCGACGTTTTCCAGCTGATGTTATATCCCAGCTGTTCCCAACCCCCCGTCACAGAATTCCATTTGTCAACGCAACAACCTCGGGAATCATCCATTCCCAGAGATCTGCGGAGCGGGATCAGATTTGGGAGCATAATGGCGGTGTCAGGGTGGTTCATGGAGCCGTAACCCTGTGGGGAATGACAGCGGGGGACCCCGGCGTGCACGGGATGGATGGATGGATGGATGGATGGATGGATGGATGGATGGATGGATGGATGGATGGATGGATGGATGGATGGATGGATGGATGGCTCCGATGATCCCTCGGAATTCTGCTGGCTCCGGAGTGGATGGGTGGCACTGTGCCACTCAAAGGGAAGGAGAAGCACTCCTGGAATATCAAGTGGAAGATAAACTCTGCTTCAGTGGGCAAGTGGTGGCACTGGAATGTTGATGGGGACTCCCTGCGGAAACATTGGGAGAATCGACCGTAGAGGAGCAGCATGAAGGATCTCAATTCCATGAAGGGTTTTTATTCCGTAAAAGATCCCAATTCCACGAAGAAGCTTAGTTCCATAAAGGAAGGGCTTAGTTCCATGAAGGGTTTTTATTCCATAAAAGATCCCAATTCCATGAGGAATCTTAGTTCCATAAAGGAAGGATTTAGTTCCATGAAGAGTTTTTAATTCCATAAAAAATCCCAATTCCATGAGGAATCTTCGTTCCATAAAGGAAGGACTTAGTTCCATGAAGGGTTTTTATTCCATAAAAGATCCCAATTCCATGAGGAATCTTCATTCCACAAAGGAAGGGCTTAGTTCCATAAACGGTTTTTATTCCATAAAAGATCCCAATTCCACGAAGAAGCTTAGTTCCATAAAGGAAGGGCTTAGTTCCATGAAGGGTTTTTATTCCATAAAAGGTCCCAATTCCATGAGGAATCTTCATTCCACAAAGGAAGGGCTTAGTTCCATGAACGGTTTTTATTCCATAAAAGATCCAAATTCCACGAAGAAGCTTAGTTCCATAAAGGAAGGGCTTAGTTCCATGAAGGGTTTTTATTCCATAAAACATCCCAATTCCATGAAGAATCTTCATTCCATAAAGGAAGGACTGGTCTGGAGAGATGCTTTTTATTTATCCTGATAAATTTTGGTGGCTATCCAGAGGCTGAGCAGTGACATCAGGGCAAGATCAGCCGGGTTTGAGCGTCACTGAGACACACAAAGCAGCCACACGCAGACAAGAGATTTTCACAGAGCAGAGGTTCCTCCAATACGGCTCAAGCCGAGACAGGCAGAGAGAGAGAGAACCTCTTTGTTTTATTTTTACTTTTTATACATTTGTGGGTCTGGCAGAAGATTGGCTTCTGGGGTTTTTCACCTTTCAGCCAAGTGGCTAAACCAACTCTCAGTTGTTTTCAGGTTAGAAATATGCAAACAAAGGACAGAGAATGAAAAGCAAAGGATTTGTTTATGTTACATCTGTGGGAAAAGGTAGAAAACTGCTCTAATATTCTACAGTAACTAAAAAGATCTGACTCCACTTATGAAATTCAAAAGGCTTTAAAAAACTCAGGAAAACCAGGGTAACATTTGAGTGCAAAGGTTTGATGCGAAAAGGGTTGTCCCAGGGTGATTGTGTATCCCCAATCGTCTGTTGGGTGCAAAGGGGAGGGGAAGCGCGGTTTGTTTTTCCCCAGGAAAACTCTGCTCCTCAGAGTGACCTTGGAGCGGGGGAGTTGGAACTCGGCAAGACGAAAGAAGCTCTGTTGGGTTTTTTTTGTCCCTGGGGAGTTAGTTTGGTGCTGGCGTAGTTAGACTCTGGAGAATAGCTGAAGCTTTTTTTCCCCCCTTTTTTTCCCCCCCTTTTTTCCTTTTTTTCACCCTCTCCCCAGAACTGTTCCAACCTCTCCGGACTGAGGACCTGGGGAAGCACCGGGGGCTCCACAGGGGACCCACCCCACCAAGAGCAGCCCTGCACATCTCCTTTTCTCCCAGCGCCAGCGGAGACGGAGCGGCGGAGCACAGTGACCATCTTCAAGAGGAGACTTTCTTTAAGTTTGTTCTCCCTCCGTGAGCGGCACGGAGCTCTGGTCATCGGGGATTGTGCTGGGAGTGCTTTGTCTGTTTAATAAACAGGTTTTTTCCACTTCTCTCTGAGGAAGTCTTTTCCCAAACCGGTTATAGGAAGGAAGGGAGAGTTTCTCCCAAAATATGCCTAAAACCAGAACAAGGGGGAACGCATTAAGCTGAAGGAGGGGAAGGTTTAAATTGGATACTGAGAAGGAAGTTTTCCCTGTGAGGGCGGTGAGGGGCTGGGATGGCTTTGTTATGGGAATCTGCACTCATCCGACTTGGGAATGACAAATTTCACGGTACTCCATTAGGTTGTGACTGCTCAATGGCTGATGCCATTGACAGGGACACGTGGAGCAATCCCAGCCTCCTAACACAGTGGTACTCTGTGATGTCCCAAATGGAGCTGCTTCCACTGGTTCCAGGAATCTAAAGGAATTTCAGGGTGTTGTGGTGGTTATAAAATCCCAAAAAGCTTTGGTGTTGGTGTTCAAAGTGTTGCCACGGGCCTTTATGACATAATTAATTAAACATATAAAAGAGATAAGACTCCATAACTGCAGCAGGTTTTCCTAGTGGTGGGTAAACACAGGGAAGAGCCACTTACTCTTGGAATGAGCTGGAAGCAGAGCTGCAGGATGGTGTGATGTGGCCTGGAGGCCTCGGATTAAAGAGGGAATTAAGACCCTGGGATGTCCCAGCTGCTCTCTCCAAATTCTCCGTGTGCTGAAGGAATATTGTAGAGCTGGAGGAAAGCCCAAAGATGGGATGGGAGCCGTGGCAATCCCAGAGCCCAGCCCTTCGGGATGGGAGCAGTGACAACCCCGGCGTTCATCCCTTTGGATGGCTCCGAGCGGTCATGGCCTTGTTCCTCTTGTTCTCCTCGCTCCCAACATCCCCAGCTGAGGAAATGGCCTCAAGTTGCACCAGGGAAGGTTCAGATCTGATTTTAGGGAAAATTTCTTCACGGAAAGGGTTGTTCAGCCCTGGAACAGACTGGGCAGTGGAGGACTCACCATCCCTGGAAGCATTCCCAAAATGTGTGGACGTGGCATTTGGGGACATTCAGGTTTAGTGGTGACCGTGGGAGTGGTGCTGGTTTATGGTCGGACTTGGTGACTTTAAAAGTCTTTTGCAACCTTAACGATTCCAAGATTCTGTGATTCAGTTCAAAGGGGAGTTTAGCTGGAATTGCCCTTTGGATATCACTGGGTGGTGGCTTCAGCGGTAGTGCTTCCTGGGAGCAAGGAAGCTTGGCCCTACCCTGAGCTGTGCCCTGTTCCTTTCCCTGGGGATGGGGCAGGAGGGAGAATTAGGACAGCACACGGATGAAAGCATTTAGGTTAAACCACGAGGAAGTCAGATTTCCCAGAGAACTCGTGGACTCCCCATCCTTGGAAGTGTCCAGGGACAGGTTGGATGGGGCAGGAGAAAGAATTAGGACAGCACACGGATGAAAATATT